>OZ023232.1:26499989-26731164 GCA_964006365.1 Trididemnum miniatum | reverse complement strand
CAACCCTAACCTCTCTGGCCCCAACCCCCCCGTCCCCAATTCCTCCAAGCACCCCCGACCCCAACATTTTCAACTCCCCGACCCCAACCCCAATCGTCCCGATCCCACCCCCCGACCCCAACCCCCTCCGACCCTAACCCCCCAAACCTATCCCCTTCTGACCCCAACACCCCGTTCCCAACTCCTTCGACCCCTGATCCAACCCCCCCGATCCCAAGCCCCCCGACCCCAACCCCCTCCGACCCTAACCCCCCAACCCTAACCCCCTCTGACCCCAACCCCCTCGTCTCCAACCCCTCCGACCCCAACCTCTCGATCCCAAACTCCCCGATCCCAACCCCCCTAACCCCCTCTGACCCCAACTCCTCCGACCCCAACATCCCCAACCCAAACCCCCCCCGTCCCCAACCCCCCGACCCAACCCCCCTGACCCCAACTCTCCCCCCGTCCCCAAACCCCCTGACCCTAACCCCCCCGACCCTAACCCCCCTGACCCTAATCCCCTCTGACCCCAACCCTCCCGATCCCAACCCCCCGACCTTAACCCCCCCAACCCTAACCCCCTCTGACCCTAATCCCCTCTGACCCCAACCCCCCCAATCCCAACCCCCTCGACCCCAACCCCCCCGACCCAACTTCCCCGACTTTAATCCCCCCCCAACCCTAACCCCTTCTGGCCCCAACCCCCCGCCCCCAACCTCGGTTGTCCCCAATCCCCAACCCTTCCGACCCCAACCCTAACCCCCTTCGACACCAACCCCCCCGACCCCAACCCCCTCCGACCCCAACTTCCGTCCTTAACCCCTTTGACCCCAGCCCCCCGATCCTAACCCCCCTGACCCCAACCCCCTCTGACCCTAACCCCCCAACCCTAACACTCTCTCTGGCCCCAACCCCCTCGTCCTCAATTCCTTCGAGCCCAACACCCCGATCCCAACATTTTCAACCCCTCGACCCCAACCTCGGTCGTCCTCGATCCCACCCTCCCCCCCGACCCCCTCCGACCCTAACCCCCCCCACCCTAACCCCTTCTGACCCCAACACCCCGTTCCCAACTCCTCCAACCTCTGATCCCAAACTCCTCGATCCCAACCCTCTCGACCCCAACCCCCTCCGACCCTAACCCCCCAACCCTACCCCCCTCCTGATCCCAACCCCCGTCTCAACCCTCCGACCCAACCTCTCGATCCAAACTCCCCGATCCCAACCCCCTTCGACCCCTACCCCCCCCTGACCCAACCTCTCCGACCCCAACATCCCCGTCCCCAACATCTCGTCCCCAACCCCCGACCCCAACCCCCCTGACCCCAACTCTCCCCCCGTCCCCAACTCCTCCGACCCCAAACCCCAACCTCCCGACTCCAGCCCCCCATCCCCAACCCCTCCGACCCTCAAACCCCCGATCCCAACAATGTCCATCGGTCCCAAAATACCCATTTGCCCCAATTGCTGATTTGCCCTGGTGCTCATTTTTCCTGGTGTGCATTTGCCCCAAATGCCCATTTTCCCCAATGCTCACTAGCCCTAATGTCCATCGATCGGTCCCAAGGTGCCCATTGTGCTCCAAAGTACCCATTTGCCGCAAATACCTGTTTGCTCTGGTGCTCATGTTTCCTGGCGCCCATTTTCCCCAAGTGCCCATTAGCTCCCAATGCCTACTCGTCCCTGTGCCCATTTGCCTCAAAAGTTCTTGTTTGTCCAATTAAATGCCCCAAATACCCATTTGCCCCGGTGACCAGTTGCCCATACAATTGCGCTCATTTTTCCTGGTGCCCATTTTTTTCAAGTGTCCATTTGCGCCAAATAGCTAAGTGACCATTTGCCCCTGTGCCCATTTATTTTACATTCCTAACCCAAGTCAAAATAGTAATGGTTTCTGCCGCTAGGGGGTGCTAGAATTGTAGTACGTGTGCCCCTATGCATAGTCGTACCCCACATGAAATCATAGAGCTTACATGGATTCATAAACATTTGCATGTTTTTCATTCCTCTTCAAAAACAATAATTTGATATATTCGGCCACTAGAGGGTGCTACATATCATTTTGCATTAGTCATTGTCATATCCCAAGTCCCCAAAATAGGGCGCCCCTTAGTCCTTTGCCAAACGAGACCTGCAACGTATTTCTCGGACAAAACAACATATTTCTCAGGTAACGTTACCAGCCCTGCAACGTATTTCTCAGGCAAAACAACATATTTCTCAGGTAACGTTACCAGCCCTGCAACGTATTTCTCAGGCAAAACCACGTATTTCTCAGGTAACGTTACCAACCCTTATGCCTCTTGCACCGCCTGTATTAAAAAAAATCGAAGCACAGCTTGCATCGCTGGAAGTGCTGCACCGCTGGAAGTGCTGCACGGCTGCAAGTGCTGCACCGCTTGAAGTGCTGCACCGTTTGCACCTCCGGAAGTGCTCGGAGGTCGAATCCCGCACAGTACACTACTTACGCTGCATAATTAGTGATCGTGGAAGCACGATAAGTAGCTCATAGACACAGTGTATCCATTATTACTAACAGTGGAACCACTCTCTGTGCTCACTGCTCAGTATCCGGAACGAAAGTCAGAGTTGAGAGTTCATCTGTTCAAATCGTGTTGCCCATTCCTATACTGAGAAATATAAAAAAACAATGGCAAGTAATTTCATTGCATTTGTTAGACTATAAACTGCTTGCCCCTTTTTTTTCATTTCTTCTACGCAGTTAAACAATCTGCAATGTCTCCTTGGAAGTTTTAAAAACAGAAAATAAAAACAGCAAATTTTGGAAACGGCAAGTCGGCAACAACACAGATGAACTTTTTCAAAAGGAAGTGGCTAAAGTTACGTGACCGTAACATTTGCCTCTTTAGTTTATTTTATTACTTCGTCACGCTCTCGTACAATCAGGGAAGCGTGAAGGGATAATAAAATAAACCAAAGAGACAAATGTTACGGTCACGTAACCTTAGCCTCTGCCTTTTCAAAAAGCAATGATTACATCACAGGCTTCACAGCATTTTCGTGGACATACGTAACACTGCTTTTTTGTTAAGTGGGCCCACTGTAAGAACTGTAAGTATACTGTGTCATAGACTAGTAAGCATTCTGTAAAATGATCGCCTTTATTCATATGGTGTTCACTGGTCTAACAAAACGCATGAAACATCAACTGATTTATTAGGATATTAGGTTTGGCAGAGCTGACACCATAGCAGTCGACTTAGGGAGAGCCAAGCATTTATCGGGGGGGGGGGCAAAGTTTGAAATTTAGCACAAAAACTGATGTCTTCAATTGAGAAAGCTTGTTAATTGGGAGGGCCAAGCATGTCAATTCGGTGGGCCAAGCCCCCCTCGGCACCTGCCCTGGGGTATGGGTACCGTAGTAACACAATTAGGCCTAGATCTAAAATTGATGGTTTTTACTCTGTGCTATACCGGTACTTGACCTGTCTACTCGGTGAATTGTGCAGCTAGGGTAGTTAACTTTTTAGTGGACTACTGTACGTACCTGTTACGGTAGGTCAGCCTCATAATTACCACTACCAGTAGGCTATACCGGTATGCTGGCAACGTATCAGTTGGCCACTTTGGACGATATTACATTGTACGCGTTGGTCATTTGCAGTAATACAGGTTATGGTGTGATGTCACAACTGCAACTGTCCATAACAATAGCGTGTTTTATATTACACCAAACTGCCAGATGTGGTGAGGCTTGCCTGTAGTAGTAAGGCAGTGGCTCTGGGTTAAGGTTAAGCTTAGTCTATAATGTGACCATAAGAACAGTGGGTAATGTCTATTATCAGCCCCCAGGTTTGATTAGGGTTAGGTTTGGTGAGAATTAGGTTCGATTAGGGTTAAATTTAGTTCAGGTTTGGTTCAGTTACAACCCGAACCCCTAACCAAACTAATCCTAAACAAACCTAACCTTAACCAAACGTGGGGGCTGATACTAGATGTTATCCAGAATAACTACCGGCAGCTACCGTACTTTGTTTACTGCATTTCCTCAAGCTGTCAAGTGTCTCTTCATGCTTTCCCTGGTTATATGAAAGCATGATAAAGTACTGGTATCATAATAAAATAAGCTCAAGCAGCAGATGTTATGGACCCGTACCTGCGTACCGGTAAGAATAGCCACTTTGTATTGACAAATTCAAATAGTTTTGGTTTTTAATTTTTGCAGACAGGTAGAGCCAGGGTATAGATTACCGGTACCCAATACCTAGTACCAGCTGATCAGTGAATAACCTGGCAAATCTCCTGGATCCTGCTAAAACCTGCACTGCTGCAGGAGCACAAGGACTGCTAGGGGTGCTAGTAGGGAATAACCAGGTCAACAATTTTAGCTGGAGTTCTGCTTGGGGCCAGGGAATTGCGCCTGACCCAGCCAGGGTATGGGTACCGTTTAGGGTTCAGATGGCCGAGTGGTATAGAGCGTCTGCTTCTGGATCAGTAGACTTGGGGTTCGATTCCGAGTGGGGTCAAACCAATGACTTAAAAATTGGTATTCACAGCTTCCCTGCTTGACGTTTAGCATTTAAGAAACAGTGTGGAAAAAATCGGCAAGTTTACTTGTTGTGCTGTTGGGAAAAGAACTTAACGGAATTCCCCCATCTTAGTGTGGTAGACAGATGGCCGGCAATTCCTAAGCGAGCTCATATAGCGCATTGATCGCTTTCTTGTGATAGGAGGATAAATATGCCAACAATAAAACAGAGCCAAGGTTTATACAATGCTTTATATTGTGTCTACTGGTCTAGAATACAAACCTAAGTAGGCTACTTGCATCCTCACTCTTCATGTAAATACTGTCAGTCAGGTAAATATGTTGGTATGATATCACGAATTTCAGCCCCCCCTACTTGAAAGTACTTCCAACCTCCTTGCTGTCAGTGGTGTTACATAATGCTTTCATATATTATTGTTTTCGTAATGCTTTCAGCGTTTGTGATTGTATACGCTTTTCATTATTGCATGACGAACCTCAAAAACGCTTTTAGCATGCATGTTTTTTATTTTTACGCACCAACGCATTTTTCATATAAAATAAAAAAAAATCTAAATGTAAAAATTAAGATATGACTTATATTCGTCGTATGAGACGACCCCAATTTTTATGGGTGCGTTTTTGCACTTAAAAGGTCGTTTTATACGCTGTAATATGGAGTACCGTATTTTCCGGCCAATAAGCCGATTTTCTGGACCTATTTTTGCAACCTAATTTTCTGGGGTCGGCTTATTGGGCGGATATAGTTTTACCAAAAAAAGCCAGCAATCAAAATCGGTCACAAACAGCATGTATTACCGGGTTAAGTAAATGAACGAACGTACGGTTAAAAACAATGTAAGAACACGGCTTTATTCAAATCCATGAAATGCATCATCGTCATCATTGGAATCGTTGAATAAAAAATTCCATTCTTCAGCAGATACTTGGTCATCATAAGCATTCTCTTTTTTGAAGGATCTGACATTATATTTTCAGTAAAATAAAAACAACCTCATGCACTGGTCATTACTTCTCGCTAAAATAAGAGAATCAGTGCTACAGCAAGCCTTTTATATAACTGCCCGAAAGCGCATACACACACGTATTGCCTTTTTCACTCGTGTTTGTCACTCGCGCAAAGTATGCCTTCGGCTTATTAGGCGGTAATGTGCAAAAACCTTACTTTTCAGTGCTAAAAAATGGCTTCTGCTTATTGGCCAGGTCGGCTTATTGGCCGGAAAATACAGTAAATAAATTGGAAATTCAACCCTGGCCAACTTTTATGACCCCCCCAGCTGGGGCAGGACTGGGGCAAAAAGTGGCATCCCCAGCTGGGGCCTCAGTCGATCCCTAGGTGCTAGTGAGTTATTCAGTATTACTGATTACTAAGGGCTCTGACCCCTAACGGAACCCTAATCCTTAGTAGTAACTCACTAGTGCCACTAGCGGTCTTTGTGCCGTGTGCTCCTAATTCACTTGCAAAGGCGGTCCTTGTGCTCCTGCAGGTTTTAGGAATACCGAATTTCCAGTCGCTTACGCAAGAAACACAATGCAGGTTACGGGTAATAACCATTATAACTGTATGATACTGATTGCAGTTTATGCGACAGAACTATGCCATTCTGTCGACACAAAGATGGAAGGCGATACGGCTAGACTATGTTAGACTGCTGGTATGCCATTCTGTTGTAAGCAGCTATCTGGCTATGAAGTAATGCAGTCAATAGGCCTACTTCCATTTTACTTTGGAGGATGCACTTTAGAATAGACGATATGGTAATCATTACTGACAAAACAGACTGTTGTGTGTTTTTCAAAGTTTTTAAATTTTATTTGTGATTCTACTAACTGCTAATGTACTGTGCAGGCTGTGTTATGTTTTTATAGTTACAGCATCTATACTGCATATGATCATGTTTCGTAAGTTAAATACACCTGTTGTGCTAATAGGAGCTGGCTCCATGGCATTGTTTGGTGCTGCCATTTATGAGTATTCCTTGAAGCAAACTCATAGTACTGGATTTCATTTAAAGGATACTGATCCATCTCTTAGAAGAGTAGAAAAAGATGTTGTTATTCCCAAAATGATGAAAAAACTAGCAAAGCGAGAAGAATGTGTTTCTGAAATTGAACTTTTTAATCAATGTTGCAAAAAATATAAGCCAAAAACTCTCGATAGTTTTTTGACATTTCGACGTTGTAAGGAAGAGAGTCAAGTGATGATGGAATGTTTGAATAACAAATTTGTGGATTTTGATTATTACTTAAAATGTAAAAAAATTTATATGAAAGAAAAGAAATTATTTGTTTTGACCAAGGTTGGTAAAAAAGAAAGAGAAATGATAAAAGACTCTGTTAAAGAAGGGAAAAAACCAGCAGGTGAATACACTGAAGATTTGGAAAACTATTATAGCAATGTAAAGTCAAGTTTTGAACTAACGAAAGACATAGATGCCTATGATTGTAAGATTCTTGAAGCTTCAGATCATGAGCATGGATTCTAAATTCTTGTTTTTTAACTGTTTTAAAGGGGGGGGTGTTACGGAAATCGAAAATTTTCATGTTTTTGGTGCAAAATAAAGGAATTTTTGTCTCTGCAAAATGCAACCATTTTGACAAAAAAATTCCCACTACTTTTTGAGATATTGAGCTTTGAAAAAACAGCCGATTTTCGTAATAAAGAGTATTTTTTGACGTCAGATAAGGCTACTATGACGTAACAATGCCCATTGAAACGTTGCATTCATTGATAAATCGCCAGTCCACCATCGATAAATTTCTGTCGAATGACGCATACCTTTTGAAAACAAGGTTTTTGCAAGTCACCACTTTTCGAAGGCGACCTTTAGTTGAAAGTGTGCGGGTAAGGCAAGTTTTGACGAAGTGATTTGTGTTAGCAACGTGTTGTGTGACTGCAGCAGTGTTTAAGCGAAATACGAAGTTAAAAAATGATGGCGAGCTGTGAGGAAAGTTTATGTAGTTGATTAGCAGTGGTGTATTTGAATGTTTTGAATTTCTGATATAATGAGATTGAGAGAGCAAATCGAATGTGCTCAGATTGTCAAAACTTAAGTGTCCATATTGGAGAGAACGATCATCTCACTAACATTTTGGTCGATGGCAGTGGACAGTCAAAATATTGTACTTGTAGTCATATGTAGACTATTTCTGCGACTTTGCCCCTGGGCTCATAGAGAGAACATCGCAGCGGTGGCGAGCCGTAGGCAATAATAACACTATGCTACATTTGACCAGCCCAGAAATCCACCCCTTAACCCCCCCCTGGAAGCGATGTCGCTTATCACCAAGGGCCAGGGGAGGCATGGTTTCCTCAACGTATCGTAGGAAAAAACAAAGTGCCAGTTTGGCCACCTTGTTCTTTGCTCATGGAGGTGTATTTTAACGCAGTGCTGCCTACCCAAGTGCAGCTGTAGCCTTTTTGTGATAAGTGAGTGGAGAAATAGAAGACATGGAAATAGAACAAGAGATAAGAATGGGTAAAGTTAGCTGGTCTTACTACACCTCAGCATTTCTCACGGTTTACCAATCACAAAAACTAACAACGTAAATACGGTTGGCGACCACCTCCTCTGCAATGACTGCATTGCAACTCAGCTGATACTGCGTTGATACGCGCTGTTTGAGAATTGTCTGCTGGTTCGATCAAATACGATCAGTAAATGCACACGCGACACACACGAACAATGCAAAACATACGCATGAGCGCGCACATACAATTTTGTTGTGCTAAATTCTAATTGTTACGTGATAATAGCATTATCTGACGTTAGACGATTTTTCCTGTAGTAAAAATTAAAATGGCCCATGAAATGGAAACGGGTGGTTGGTTTGTTGAAATTTTTGCGTAAAGTGCATGTCAGCTCAGTGTACTTGCATAAGCTGTCGAAAAAATGCAATGTCAATTTCCTTAATACTCCCCTTTTAACATTTTTCAACATCGTGAGATCATGGCTTATTATTATTATTATTTGTCTCTTATGAGGATTCTACTCCTGAAAAGTTTTGTATGGCTACAAACTGGGTTAGATCATTAAATATTTGTGGAAGTTTGTGGTATAAATCAAATCTTAAGCATTAAAAGTTTTGAAATGGCTACTCATGCGTTTACGAATGTTTTCTCAGATGTCTAGTCGTTGCAAAATAGTGATCCATGTGTTTTTTCTACCAATTAATGTTTCATAATTTGTAAGGCACTTTTGAAACATATATACATTTTTTTTTTTGGTGAAGTTGCGTCCTTGCTGACATGTTTTTTTTTCAAGAATTATTTATCAATAAATTTAATTTGTTCGGTTGCTTTCAAACAAAGATATTTCACCCACTTGGTTTTCCTCAGCTGTATAATCAGAGATCTTAATCGATTGAAAATACCAGTAAATTATTAAAGATTTGACTTTGCACTAAAGTCAAGCAATTAGCATACTTTGTAAACGTATTTTAAATTACGTACAGCAATTTAATAATTATAGTGGCTTTCCACTTCCAGATACCGGTATTGTTTTTTAGAGAAACTGGGATTAGAAAGCACATGCCTCTGTCCGTTGTGAAAAAGATTTCTAATTGCTGATTTTCTTCTGAAGAATTATATCGGTACTTAAAATTTTCTTCGATAAATTTAAATCCAATTATTTAATTTTTTTTTTATTTAAATTTTTAATTTTTTTCATATTTTTTATCTCATTTGGTTGTGGTTAGTCATATTAGTGCGGATTCAAAGGCTCTCTTTTGGTTTCTTTTGCTAAGCGACACTCATACCCATGCTTGCAAAGAGCTGCTTTTTATGTGTAGAGGCTACTTTATCTATATGCGGAATGTTATACATATCTTAAGATCTTGCTCTTGATTAATAATAAATGCTTGGTCGTAGTTCTTATTTAAGTTTTCTTGCCAAAAATTATTTCTATGAGCTTGAGGGGTTATTTCAATCATTAGGTGGCACCGGTAATGAAATTTAGCATAGTTTAATGCTTAAATTTTCATGTTTATCGTGCTAGTGATCAACTTCACTCAATTTGAAAAGGATTTATTACAAAGTTAAGTTCATTGATAGCTATAATGTTTGCACAATTTCGTTTTTTAATCAGAAAGGCCTTGTTATACTAAGGTTTATATACTGTTGTGGTATATATTCTTATGCTACTTTTGTGATCTTCAATGATTGGAGAAGTGTATAATTGCAATATTAAATAAAACTTGGTATTATTAATGTATTGTTAAGTGGTTATGATAACATCAAGTTTCTTCACCGCAATAAATTTGTGTTGGGCGGAGTCACAAAAAATTGACTCTAAGATCGAAGAGTAGGACTCCGAATTCGCTCCGAAATCTGTTTACCGACAAACTTAAAAATGTGGATATCTGCTTCTAAACCTGTTACGTGCTAGTTGACAAACTAAGAAAAAGCTGAGTGATACCGTGGAAATTTTTTTCACGCGTTAAATTTCATTATGTTTTGATCCGAGTCCGTTTTTCTTTCAAAAAATGGATTTGGATCCGACTCTGGTTCTGCACAGTATATCCGAATATCCTGCTCGGGACCGGCTTTGTGCCCAACTCTGCAATAAACATTAAAATATTTTTTGTGATCGTGAGAGGAGATATTCGTTCTCATTTTCTTATTTGGTGTGTGTTAGTTGTTCGACTATTTACCCTTGTGCTATTTTGTGTGCATCCTTTAGGTCAATAGTTAAATCGCTTTTATATTATTTCTTCACTGCCTAGTATGGCTAATTTTGGGCGAAGGATATTTCATGGCTTAACAAATCGACGTGGAAACTTTGCCGCAGCATGTACCAGAAAGTTAGAACTGCTGCCTTTATCCAGCACAAATCATCATCAAGGGTTGAGGCATTACAGCACCAACAAACCCCCTCCTAACACAGTTATTATGTTTGTTCCCCAGCAGGAAGCATGGGTAGTTGAACGGATGGGAAAGTTTTATAAAATTTTAGAACCGGTATGATCAGTATTCTCATTCCTAATGTTTTTTGTGATATAATTTGTAAAATGTGGTTTATTTTGAAGCTAGAATTGCATTCAAATAATGTTTGACTTGTAAAACTGGTAGTTTTGAAGGAAACAACATATAATACCGCAATCTAGCAATTGCAATAATTATGTGCTACATTCTGTTTTTTTAATGATTTACAATGTTTTGAAATGTATGAATGTTGAGCCTATGCTATTGCAGTTTTGAAAGAACT
This sequence comes from Trididemnum miniatum, assembly GCA_964006365.1. Lineage (NCBI taxonomy): Eukaryota > Metazoa > Chordata > Ascidiacea > Aplousobranchia > Didemnidae > Trididemnum > Trididemnum miniatum. The sequence continues at coordinate 26,720,466 of OZ023232.1, read as the reverse complement.
GACGGCCGGTTAGGTCAGTTGTTAAGCTCTCGTTATCGGTGCGGGAGGTCTGGGGTTTGATTCCTGTGCCGGTCAAATTTCACACAGTGTCACCAACGACTCGCCACCGTTGCGACGATTCTTTCATGGCTGTGTTGGCCAATGGCCAGGCGTTAAGCCGCGGAAATGGGCCCCGCCACTCGTTACACGCTTCGGCGTAATATCACCACTATAATGAAAATTTAATTTTGATTTAACGTTTTTGACTGCCAGGGCCTAAACCTTTTAATTCCCATCGTGGATCGGGTCAAGTACATTCAAGTTTTAAAAGAACAAGCGATAAAAATTCCGGAACAAAGTGCTGTAACAAGAGGTTAGTCATCCTTTGTTTCATGGGTTTGATTAACCAATTAAGTTGAAATTCGGTGTTTTCTGACGCAATAAAAAAATCGCACTCCAATTTCTAATAAATTGTTTGATTATTATGTATGTCTTGTAGATGGCCTAATGAAACAGTAACTGTATATAAATAAATAACATAAATAGCTGAGGTCATTTTTAAATTATATTGAACCGAAAAATCAAGGGTAATTGAGGGAGCCTGCGAAGTGAGCTTACGCTCTTCGAGTCGGCAGCCACCTGGTTTATGTTAAATGCGATCGGCTCCAGCCGGGAATTGAACCCGTCACGTAGGATCTGTAACTTGCGCGCTGTACCTCTAGGTCACGTCGCTGACGCTGTATATGTGTATATAAATAATACAGTCACCGGTTTATTCGTTGAGGAAATGTCCCAATTATTTTTGTTCTTGATGTCACAAACATTAGTTTCAGGCTAACTAAACGTGGCTTCTATTTCTCCCAAGCTGGTTCTAGAACACGTTATGTACGCCGGGTTTTTTTTTTACGTTCAATCGGCTTTGCCAAGATTTTTGTTTTTAGTAGGCTTATGGTATGCTGAGAATTAATAAACCCTTTTAATTTTTATAGATAATGTTGGACTTCATATTGATGGCGTTTTGTACGTTCGTGTTGATGATCCGTTTAAAGCGAGCTATGGTGTGGAGGATCCAGAATACGCAGTCACTCAACTTGCACAGACGACGATGCGATCAGAAATAGGTAATTTATTTAAGAATACAATAAATATATGTATGGGACGAAAACATCTTAACTAAAAATTTTCAGTTTTGTGCTGCCTTGCTTACAATTTATTACAGCTGAATCTATGTTGCCCAAACACCGGTTTTGAGATTTACTGTGGCTGTATGTTTTTTCTTTTAGCTAATTATGTTTAATTTTTACGTGATTTTTTGGGAAAAACAAAACCATTTTCGTGATCACTTGGAGCGACCAATAAAAGTTGCTTCATAATGTGTTTGTCACCAGTAATAAGTGCTGTAATGGGGGCAAAGACCGAGTGACTTCCTCCGGAAACTTAAACCAATATTGTTTACTTCAGCACTTGTACATCATTATTGCATATCATCCTTTTGCAAAAAAAAAGTCAAATTTGACAACCTGTGATCTGCTCCAATATTTTCTTACTCCGAAATAGCTTCGATTTTGTAGCAGACATTGTTTGCATATACTTCAAACGAATTGTGACATCAGTGTGTGCTGAGCGGTTTCGAAAACCTATGGGTGGATTATTGTATTTTCAATATTTGGTTTAGATTTTCCGAAAGTTAAGTTGTAAAAAGCGAATATGATGTTATTCTGCTAGTGCATGCATAAAATTTACTTCTAAATTTCCTAAACTGTTTTGTTTTTGATTTAAATTAGAATCAAGACTTTCTGTTTTAACGAAAACGTTATTCGTAACCAATTATAATATTAGTCGTAATTTTTTCCTCTAAAATGTTTTTAAATGTTTCTGCTTGGGTATCATGTGTAGACTCCAAGTTTAACTTCACTGGTAAGTTTCTATTCATTTATTAATTAATTTATAAATTGTTTCCAGGAAAACTATCTTTGGATGCAATATTTCAAGAGCGCGAAATATTAAATATAAATATTGTCAAAGCAATAAATGCAGCTTCTTCCGAAGCGTGGGGAATTCGCTGCTTGAGATATGAGATAAGAGATATAACCGTGAGTAATCTCATCTGATATTAAACTTGTCGTGTAGTGATGATATAACTTCAGTGAAGTTTACTATTTACAGTGTACACTCAACAGGTTTAGCATTTGTGTTATAATAATAACCAAAAAACATTTTTTTGCAAAACTCCAGGTTATACGAATGTGACCAGCAGCGTAACTGATTAAAAGTAGATAATCTTTAAAATTTTGCTTCCTGGATCCAGACAGTTGGTGTAATTCCATCGCCGTGATGTCAAATTCCTGTGCTTTTTGGTACCGTGTGTTAGTTAAAAATCCTGGGTACTGTTGACTGTTTCCATTCACGGCATGTTTTGATCGTTTGTGACAAATTTCGGATGACTTGCGATTTGAGCCCAAGCTTGCTTCTATTTAGTTAAAACCCTCTCCGATTTTTTATGTATAGGTTCCAGCTCGAGTGCAAGATGCTATGCAAATGCAAGTGGCTGCTGAGAGAAAAAAGAGAGCCCAGATTCTAGAGTCTGAAGGTTCGTTTCTGTTGATTTTTAGTTATCTTATATTGTTGACCCTTAGGTGCCTTGTTAGCTTCTTAAGGTAAGGCTACTAATGCTCTTTTAGATACAAGTTTTGTCATAATTAAATTAAGAAACCAGCATAGACGATGTATAGTTATGTCTTTTAATAGAGTCAATGAACGTTTGGCAGGTCAAAAAGAAGCTGCCATCAACGTGGCCCAAGGAAAACGAGAATCTCAGATTCTTGCCTCTGAATCAGACAAAATTGAAAAAATCAACAGAGCCGAAGGTGAATGGTAAAAAAAGTGGAGTTGAGCGGATAGCAAAATTGCATGTCGTATGATAGTTATCGTACTAGGCTGGATTTATAAGTTTTAAGTGCAAAGTTTCTGCATTTCGTATCCAATGATCCAGCGCAATGTTTAAAATTTCTACGCTGCTCAGACCTGTTCAATTTTCGCCTGGTTTAGGGTCGGAGACGGAGAACTGATTGTTTTTGGTGTATTGATTTTGCGATTTGTGGTCGCTTAGTCTGTCCGAAAATGATCTCATAGATCAAAAACAGTAATCCATGTTTTAGAAGTTAAATTTGTCTAGAATCACTTTTGTTGTTTTCAGGTGAGGCTAGAGCTATGTTAGCGAAAGCCAGAGCTAAAGCGGAAGCTATCGATGTGGTGGCGGAAGCGCTGGAGAAGGGGGTGAGAAGTTTTAACCTCTACCAAATTATACACTAAGTTTTACGCGTGTACAGGCGGCCATTTCTTGGAAAATTCCTCATTTTTTGTTTTGTTTTATGTCAATTATCGCTGTTTCTTAAATACGTAATCTATATGAAGTTATTTGTCATAGCTACTTACTAAGATTTTTCATTATTCCTTTTCAATACTCTTTCAACGGCAGATTTTCGTTGCAGTAATTTTTTCTACTTTAACATCTACGATCTTTTGATTCAAGCCAAGTTGCGCGTTATACACGAAAAGTCCCGACTGAATACATGCATTATTTCATTTGCATCGATATTTCCGCCAAATCTTGTGATGTTCGCTGACAGGTGCGCTGGTCTAATGCAATTTTCATTGTTTCCGCTTAGTACTTACGCAGTGCAAGTCTTTCAAATGCGAAATTTAGGCCTGCCGTATGTCTCTCAACCGAAGAAACATACTGCGTCGATAAATTTTTACCTGGCTTATGTTGACGTCTTTGTTTTTGCGTCAATTTAGCACGGTCAAAATGCAGCCGGTCTCACAGTGGCTGAACAATATGTTGAGGCATTTGGAAATCTTGCCAAAGAAGGAAACACTATACTATTGCCTTCCAATGCTGGAGAAGTTTCAAGTATGGTGACGCAGGTAAGTTGTTACACAGTACTGCATGTAAAAATTATTTTTTAAAGTTGATCATTATTCACTGTATGTTATCCCTATTTGATTTAGTCTTCAAATTTTTGTCCCGTTTGGATTGATAAAAAAATCAATGTGCAATTTCAATTTGTGACTTAATGAGTTGTCAAGTTATGCTCGCAAGGGCGAATTCGGAAAGTTTGTAAGGGGGGTATGGGTGAAGGGGCTTTATATTTAATTCAGGCACAACAATGCGGCCCATATTCACACAACACAAAAAAAAGAAAGGAAAAAATGCTTTTACGCACTGAAGTGCGACGTGGTTAATAGTCTTTGCGATAGAGGGTTTAACCGTAACGTGTGTCGTAGGGAATCCGCATGAGAGCCCTAACGGTGTACTGCCGTTGTACGCTTGGCATTCGAATCGTGAATGCGTCACTTCAAAGTGCTTATAGTTACACGTTGATTCATCTAGGCTTGTGTTCCTACTAATTTTGTGTCGTGCAATCAATTTCGTTTTCTGGTTTCTACTGCAGTTAATGAAATGAGGATGATTTGTTAATTACAGGGTGACACAAAAAATAACGGTCATCGCCAAAATTCGAATAACTTCCAAAGTTTTATATTGACACAACATTTCAGCTACATTAGGTCACGTCCTGTGTAGCAGACAACTCGAAAATTTAAGTCTGTACTACAAAATCTCTTTGTTTCACTGGCGCTCAAAAAATGTGCTCGAAATGAGCTCCCCGGCGCTGCTGGCACACTTGGATCCGGTGGGCAAAATTCTCGATGACCCTCCCGCATTCCTCCCTTGGGATGGCTCTTATTGCTGCTGTGATTGCTGCCTTCAGGTCAGGGATACTTTGGAGGTTGTTGGCATAGACTCGGTCCTTAAGGTATCCCCGCAGATAAAAATCTGGGGGGTTCAAGTCCGGTGAATACGGCGACCACTGCGGGTCACACCTGCGGCTGATCACTCGGTCAGGAAAACGCTGCTGTAGCCATGCCAATGATTCTTTTGAGGTGTGGGGGGTGGCATCATCCTGCCGGAACCACTGGAGGACCCTGACGACCTCTCTCCGTCGACCAAGTGCTGTCCAGAACTTGCCAAGCACTTGGACATATCGCTCGGTTTGATTGTCACACACTGCTCATTGTCGTCCTCGAACCAGAATGGTCCAATGATGCCATGTTTGGAGATGGCAACCCAGGCAGTGCACTTCAAAGAGTGTAATGGCCTTTGCAGACAGTGCTCAGGGGATGTGCTTCCCCTGAAGATGTTGTTTTTAGAGTTCACGTGACCCGACAACAGAAAATATGCCTCGTCCGAAAACCAAACATTGTCAAGAAAGTCTGGCACAGCGTCAATCTTTTCGCAAAACCACTGGCACATGATCACGCGCTTCCTCATGTCATCAAGTGTAAGCTTTTGTTTAATCTGTATCCTGTAAGGATACAGGTTGAGATCTGTGATCAAAATTCTCCGCACGGACTCTCGGTTGATTCCAAGCTCCTGACTTCGCCGACGCACAGACTTGCTTGGGCTGCGGACAACAGAGTCTCTGGCTGCACCAACGTTGTGCGGTGTCCTTGATGATTTCGGTCGTCCAGAGTATGATTGTCTGCTAGTGTCTTTACGATTGAGGTTATGCACAGTCCCATGGGTTCTGAACTTGTTGACCCATCTGTAGATCATTGAATGAACTGGAAATTCACGACATCTAAACCGTTTTTTGAATTGCAATTGAGCTGCGTGGATAAACTTCTGCCGAAAATATCCCTCAACTATAAATATCTTTTGCTCAGCAGTCCATGGCATCTCGAGGGTCAAATTTGGTAGACTCTTATAACATTAATACTTATTGGTAAATCTGAAAAATGGAAAGAATTGATTAATTATTTCAAACGTTATTCAACTTTAGGTGATGACCGTTTGTTTTGTGTCACCCTGTACAAGTGCAAGCGCCACAAAACGTAATGGACAAAGCGTTGTCTTGGCAGCTTTTAAGTTTTGACGTTAACTGATAGTTGTTGTCAATTTTAGGCGATGACTATTTATGGAAAGTTGAATCAACAAAAAACAAAAATAGGCGAGGTGAAAGGCGATGACGTTACCAGAGACAATATCCCTGAATACACCCGTCGTGATTACGATTACACAGATCCTGCTGACGTAATGGTTGAAGGAAGTCGTAATTATGAACAAAATATCGAACTTGATGATGGCAAGAAAACTTGATGTCAAAGTGTCACTTGAATTCCATACTACTTGTTCTGCGCAATCTTATTGTGAAGTTTTGCGTCAATATTGTATTTTTCCCGTTAATTTTCATGCTATTTTTAGATGAGGTTTTCTGGTTTCTTGTGCTATTAAAATTTTTCGTAAACAAAATGACATTATGTTAAAGTTAAAAGTCGCTATAATTGAGTTGTCCGATAATCTTTGGAAACCGTAAAAGAATAGCGTATAATCGAGCGTTTTAGCGACGACGCAAATTGCAGATCAACCTGAATTGAGAGCTAAAAGAATGCCGATTCTTGACTCGTATTGCTAAACTATTCTCGGAAAAATTCAACGATTCGAATCTTTATTATCGTTTGTGCGATGTGCGTAACTCCGTGTTCGCTACCGTCACTACTGCTACCAGAGATGTACGTCAGGATTTAGCATCTCAAAATCCATAACCATGCGTACAAATCAGAAGTTTTTAGCAAGAGTAAAATCCTAACCCGCCAGCTTAAAACTTGCAATTTTCTTTCAAAATAATGGTCAAGCTACCAAAATGCAAACAAATAGGCGCATCACAATCCTAATCCGCCAAAATTGCTAAATCTGGTCAGATCAAATCCGAGGACTTTGACTGCTTGGTGCTTCCCACCTTCATCGTAATAATCCATGCTCATAAGCAGTTACGTTGTTCTAGTGTTTCACTTCGAAAGGGGACTGTGGCGTCTCGCGGAACTCCTCGAGAACAAACCCAACCGTCAGTAGAATAGGAAACACACAACGTTTGAAGAAATTCTTGTAATTTGGGAATCTTGCAAAGGTGCAGATACACGTTGCGGTAACTAAAGAAAATCAAACAAGTAAGCAAATAAGCACATAACAACAAACCGAGGCAACAAACCTGACGTTGTAACAAGTCAAACAATATCAATTCAGCGCAGTGGCAGGCTATGCTCCAATAATTCCCCAAAGCTAAAACGTAAAATCAGACATAAGCAAAGCGAGCACAGACTAACAGCATTCAGCAAAATATACAAACAAACCTGGCGTTGTAACAAGTCAAACAATATCAATTCAGCACAGTGGCAGGCTATGCTCCAATAATTCCCCAAAGCTTAGACATAAATTCCATAACCAAGCGATAAATCCAAACTTAAACCATATACAGTCGCGCTCAAAAGTTTAAGACCACATACATAAAAGTTGTCTTTTGTTGAAACATAAAAAAATTCGGGATAATGTTGCGCCACATTAGCTTTTTATGTTCCATGAGCATTAAATGATGCTTGTGAAGCCTAAATCATAAGATTTTTTGCGCATTTCTGGTTTTGGAAGCAAAAAATTTTAAATTTTATTCAAATTTTAGTGCTGAAAACATGGGCAAAAACAGGGGATTATCAGTTGCAGAACGGGCAAAAATTATTATTTTAAAAGAAGAGTGGTACTTAGGAAGACAAATTTCAAAAAAACTAAATCTTGGCAAAACAGAGATTCATCAAACAACTGTAAAATTTCGAAAGTTTGTTAGTTTTCAGGACTTGCACAGGTCTGAAAGTCCCAGGGTTATCTCCCAAAGGAATGATCACCTGAAAAGTGGATGGTAGTGAGTTCACTAATCAGTTCAAGCAAGAATATTGAATCGGCGTTGTAGCAACTGTACCTTTGAGCAACAAGGCTGACCCAATTTTCTTGGTTGAGCTGGTTAGTGAACTCACTACCATCCATTTTATCAGGTGGCCATTCCTTTGAGAGGTAACCCTGAGATTTGCAGGCCTGTGCAAGTCCTAAAAACCAACAAACTTTCGAAATTTTACAGTTGTTTGATGAATCTCTGTTTTGCCAAGTTTTAGTTTTTTTGAAATTTGTCTTCCTAAGTACCACTCTTCTTTTAAAGTAATAATTTTTGCCCTCTCTGCAACTGATAATCCCCTGTTTCTGTCCATATTTTCAGCATTAAAATTTGAGTAAAATCGAATACTTTTTGCTTCCAAAACCAGAAATGCGCAAAAAATCTTATGATTTAGGCTTCACAAGCATCATTTAATGCTCATGGAACATAAAAAGCTAATGTGGCGCAACATTATCCCGAATTTTTTTATGTTTCAACAAAAGACAACTTTTATCTGTGTGGTCTTAAACTTTTGAGCGCGACTGTAATACAGCACAGCGTCTCTCACCAAGGCCAAGCTTTTAAAACTAACTAGCAAGATCAAAGTTAAGTTTACAACGAACAGCGTTGCCAAAAATAACTCAAAGAAACAACGAGTCAAGCTCCGTAACAGGGACGTTATTCTACTGTTACAGTAGTTAGACGAACTAAAAGGCTGTGAACTTCTTAATTTTGGACTTTGCTGATCGATACTTTTTTCAGCATCTATGCCAAAAGACTTTCCACCTTCAAACTTTAGCCGCATTTTCTTGTTAGTTGGTAGTTCCGGTTAATGCTCGTTATGAAAAACGAATTAATGTAAAGGACAAAACTACGCCCACCATAACCGGAAACATATTTAGCTTACCACATAACGAGACAGCGCTGTTTCTGGCTATTAGCCCTCATCAGCCGCACTCTGTCTACACTATTTAAGCCTTTATCAGTCGCACTGAAAAATTATTTGTTATTTATTTAAGTGTTAACTTGACCAATTCCCATGTCTCTAAAAATAAGTTTTTAGCATTTTAAACTAATTTTGCGATGCGTTACTCCAATCAATTGGGTCTCATTTGGCTTGCTGTCCTATGACATTGTGCACTCATAATTGAAATTATGATAAGTTTTGCTACGACAGTGGGAAAATGTAAATTATGTGAATCGAAGCAAAAGTAAAAAGCAAGATGTAAAGGCACGTAAAGTATAATGGATGATACTGTATTAAGCAACCATGTATTTAAAGACGTAACATATTTGGAACCAAGGTAAGCATCGTAGGCATTTCATTTGTAAGTAACGCATCTTAAAGAGGTTCTACTAAACCAACAGCTGGAAAATAAACTGTTCATCTCAGCACTAGCAATGAAGTACACAATGTCAGCTTGGCCCACAACAAGAAGCAGCAGCTCTTAAATGTGTTACAAAGTTTCACAGCGTGAATGTAGCGAAAAAAGCAGAGCCACCTAATCAAATACATCCACATAAAAAAATAAATAAATAAATTATTGAAGATAATATTACGTCTTTTTGTGTTTGAAATCGTTATTGAATGTTTTGCAGCTCTATAAAGACTATGTTGATGATAAATAAACTTATTTATTTTATTCTTAACTTAAAGCATTTTAGATGCACGACACAAAATTCACAAGATAACAAAAACAGAGCGGCAAAACACTCCATAACGATTTCAAACACAAAAAGAAAATAATAAAAGGCAACGTAAAAGGCGCGGTCAAACTATACGTTAAACTTTCAGAGTTTTTTAAGAAATAATGGTAGGCCTACATACCGGTAGATCTAAATTGCCCAACTCGAATTTGTAAATGCCTGAAATTTCTTGCGTCTTATATGTGATTGTCTACTGTACTATAAAGAATTGGTATAACAACATGATCTTTTTATATGGATTTACTTATTAATTATTAATTTGTAGTGATGAAGTTGAAAAGGCTTAATCGCGGTTTTACAGTAGCTGCACTACCTCAAACATGAATAGCGTATAACACGTATCAAAAAAAAAAAAAAAAAACTCGCAGAACAAAGCTGTAAAGTATTTATCATTCAGGTAAAATACTTGCCAGTTAAAATTGATCAATTTCTTTTGTGTGAAGTGTTACTGCGATGTTTCAACATACCACCAAGTCCACTATCTCGTAATCGTAAACATGTTTTGCCATACCGGTACCACTATAAGCAGATAACAGATTTTAAAAAAGCGATTTGAAGCATAGGCAACCATTAATTATAAATGAAGTTTCATACAAAGTACACCGGCCTGGTTAGCCCTCATGTTAAGACGTAGCTATCGGTGCGGGAGGTCTGGGTTCGATTCCGGGTCTGTCAAATCAGACACAGTGTCGCCCACGGCTAGCCACCGCTGCGATGTTTCTACCGCTTGCGTTGCCCAGGCGCTAAGCCACGGAGACCGGGTCATGCACGCAACTCGTTAACGCTTCGTAGCCATGACACGAGTATACTACAGTAACAAATAATAATAATAATAATAATAAATAACTGAGGTTATTTTCAAATTATTGTCAACAGAAAATCATCAGTAATTGAGGGAGACTGCGAAGGGAGCTTGCGCTCTTCGAGTCAGCAGCCACCCGCTACAAATATATCAAATGCGATCGGCTCCAGCCGTGATTTGAACCTGTCACGCAGGATCTGTCACCTGCGTGCGGTACCGCTAGGCCATGTCGCTGACAATGGCCATGCGATCGGCTCCAGCCGTGATTTGAACCTGTCACGCAGGATCTGACATCCTCGATTATCCGGTCATGTTGGGCAACCTCTTTCCAAAATCTTGACCGGATAAGCATTTGGCTGGATAAGAAAAGACCTTAAGAAAAAAGAACGAAAAAAACGAAGTTAGTATGAGAACAAGCTTAGCCACAAAACAATTTAAATGCTAAACGAAAGAGACATTTGGGTAAAGTTTAAAATCACATAGTTCAACAAAATAAGTTATTAAACAGTTTAACTTTCATCAGTACTATTGCTGAAAAACGAAAGAATGGAGGTTTGTTTGATAGTGCTTTCTCGCCTTTCAGCAGAACCTCTACTTTAACTGATTTCAAAAATCTTCTACATTAACCAGCCATAGTAATAATTATTCCATAATACACAAAATAGTAACTATTACATAATAATGTAAAACGTGCCTGTCAGTTGAACACGACCGGTTAATCGAGGAGCCGGATAATCGAGGGCCGGATAAGCGAGGATGTACTGTACCGTGAAGATTTGATTTCCTTATTTGAGCGGAGTGTAACTTGTGACCGGCAGTTACTTTGTAGCTTGGCCTGGCAAACTGAGCGAAGTGCCGCCCTTGGTTCATGACCTACCGTGCGCTATAACAGAAAACGCAAAGCTCAGCTTCAATCTGCTCTTCTTGTTATTTTTTTTATTTTTTTTTTGGAGTAAGCCCATCAAAATCGAAAATAACATCGTAGCCTTATAAACTGGGCTGAATGATTTTGTTTACCGGTACGGCGGTACTGTAGTAGGCCAGTAGGATATTTTTGGTTTAACCAGAAGAAAACTACAATTAGCCTAGAACTTTTAATCGGAAGATAAATTATAAACTTGGCAACCGTACTGTTTGTAGTTCCAAGCTATCTGATTAATTAGGCAGGGTTAAAAATCGATAATGAAACAGTAAAGAATAGTTTGATATTCGATACCTCAAAAAAAAGTAAAGAATATCGATCAATCGATACTTTTTTCGGACTCAGTTGACAGCGACAGCGTCAAAAATCTCTTCATCACTTTTTCTCTTAAATCTACCTTTGATCTTGGCCTACTTCAGATGCTGTTGACTATAAACCTTTTCTACGATGTTCGAAACACAAAAGTATTCTTACCAGTATCACATGCAATCTTTCAAATGAAAAAAGCTGGTGAACAAAAATTCAAAAACCATATTATTACGCTCGCAACTGAATTGGACTGCCTGGCCCTGGCCTGCGATACCAAGTGACCAAACGTTAAGCAAATGTTTTCTCGTGATATATTTTGGAATGAAATAAAAAATGACAGTGCATAAGGAATTTTCCGCACGCCAACTGTTCTTATGCGGATGTAAAGTAAAACATTTATCTGCAAACACCACAAAAAACAAATTAGGTACTAAAAATAACAAAAAATAAAAACTTTTGAAAGAACTTGTTCAGAAAAAAAGTATCGATTAATTAATATCGATTTACCACGTAAAAAAGTAAGGAAAAGCCCTAATGAAAAAAAGTATAGAATTTTTGCATTCTATGACGAAAAAGTAGAGAATATCGATATCGATTTCTAATCGATATTTCCAACCCTGTAATTAGGCCTGCTTACTAAAAGAGAAACTAGTAAAAGCTTCTGGTGAATCTTACATCATGTTGTACAGACATCATAGGTTTCTGCGTTTCAGAACAACTTAGTAGTTAGTGCTATATTTTTGCTCCAAGGTTGCTGGAGGGTTACACACAACTCCAACGTAATGATGAAGCACAAGCAATCTACGTCGAAGATGAAAACACAACACCGGCAAGTAGGCGGTCGTGTATTATAGCAATTATACACTTGTTTAACAATAATCAAAACTTATAGGCGTTTTTGAAATCTGCAGACAATTCAACAGCAACTTTGCGGAGTTGTATTGGTCATACGCTGATTTCTGCTGCACGCCAAACCCCGCTGCATAAGCGTGTTTGTTACGGCAACGCTTTACCTGGGCCTTCATGTCAGCGACATGGCCTAGCGGTACCGCGCGCAGGTTACAGATCCTACGTGACGGGTTCGATTCGCGACTGGAGCCGATCGCATTTGACATGTGTAACGGGTGGCTGCTGACTCGAAGAGCGCAAGCTCACTTCGCAGTCTCCCTCAATTACTGTTGAATTTTCAGTTCAATATAATTTGAAAATAACCTCAATTATATTTATCGCAGCAATGTACGAGAAATTACTCTTATTAACCAACTTAAGCTATTTAATTATGAGCGGGATGAGTCTCGATGCAATGGAGGATTTAGGTTTGCTTAGAGGACTCAAGCTTCCTCTAAAATTGTAGCAAGACCTTACTGCACAAATAGTGCACTTGCACAACTTTGATACTTCTGGACGCAGAAAACTGCAAAATTTTTCGATTCTTAAATCTCTTCGTTCCCGCTCTAAAGTTTCTGAGTCTGCCTTGATAGGCTAATAAGTTGCAAGCTTAGCCTAAGAAGCAAACTTTCGATGAGCGACTCAGGATGCGTTCCTTTCTCGTAGCTACACGATAGTGAAGAATTCGGGAAATTTGAGAAGTTAAGGATGGTGAAAAACCAACCTTAGTTGTTTATTTTTCTTGTCAAGGTGGTTATTTTATTGTATAGGAGATTGGATTTTCGCCAAGGATATGCTATCTTGTTCATCTCTCAACCGTCTTGCTTTAACTCGTAAAAAAATTCTGCCAAAAAATCCCAACAAGATTCCGTCTACTTTTGTTCTTCGTCCATCCAAGGTTGAAAGTAGTCCGCCTCAAAGCAAAATGGAGACTTATGGTTATAAAAGCTTTCCATCTCGCAACACGAACTACGTAACTACTTCTACTAGACGAAAAAAATTGACCATGAATCCCAACTGGAGCACCATAGAAAAACCAGAAATCGAACTAAAATTAAGAAAAGAATGGATCCAAGAAAACAAACACATCAGTTTAAATATGTTTAATGAAATAAAATCAAACAAAAGAAACAAAAACTCAAATGCCGACTCCCCCAAAAGTGTTTTTCCTGAGTTAGGTAATGATTTAAAAAGGGTTTATGGCAGCCCTATCTTCATGCAACCATTTTCTAAACCCAGAAGACCAAAGTCATGTAATTTTCAGCCAATAGTCACTGGTGTGCAAGTCCAATTCCAATCGGAGGTAAGTTTTAAACTAACCACAAGATAACCTTCCAGTAAGCCGAGTCATTTTTGGTTTTTATGAATACCGGTACACAAGTAAAAGATTTCGAAAATCTGACACAGGTGAACCTTATGCGAAACCACAAATTTTCTTCACGTGATTAAACAAAAGCGTTAAAAACGAAGTAGTTTTGTGAGTGGCCGCCACCATTTCTTCTCAACGCCACAAAAGTGAGATCATCCAGCTATTTGTTTTTGCCTTGCATTGGTGCTGGACGTCAAGCGGGAAAGCTTATTTGTTTTAATCTGACGCAGAATTTACCGCTACAAACACCCGGGGCAGATTTAATTATCCTTCTAATCGAATGGGTTGGCGTTAAAGTTTTTTTTGATTGGATAGTAATCATAGTTTGGTTTAATGAGTTCCTGGTTGGAAATTTTTAGCGTTACACTAATTTTGAAATTTAAAGCTGAGCTAATGAACGCATTTTTGTTTATGGCTTATATATATGCACAGTACGATATAAACTCAAACTTAATGCGTTATGGCAGCGGTAAGCTTTTGCAACTTAATTCAGATTACTATCTCTGTGTATAAACTCATAACGATAGTAGCTTAGGTTTGACACTAATAAATATTTGTTCTATGGAAGATGGCCTGGTTACCCATCGAACCCGCAAAGACAAAATTTGGAGCCAATGTGCCGACTACTTAACCGCCTGGTTGATAATTACTCAACGATATATGTGTTTCAGCCTGAATTAAAACGACTGAATGAATCAGCAAGTGGGGATAACGTACCTCTTCATCGTAACACCCGATGGAGGCAAATTCGTAAATGTAGTGAAAAAAAAAACATTAAAATTCAAAAGAAAAAATTGAAAATCAAAAAAGGAGACAAAAAAGAAAAAGGATTTACAGATATTTCAGGTAGGTTTGCCGTGCACGCTGTTTGCAGTTCACATTAGTCGACTCTTAACAGTGACATAGGTAGGGGACAAGGGGGGACATGCCCCAACCCCCCAAAGGTCTTTTTCAAGCAAGTATAATTATTATGCAAAATTAAAGAATTGAAGCAAATGAGCATTTTTCAGGGAGCACCATTCGCCAATGAAATTTTGATAAAATGAAGGAGGTATTCCGAAGGAGAAACAAATAGAAAAACAAACAGCTTTTATAATTTATCTCTGTTGCTTCATGTGACAGCATACCAGGGCAATTTTATTATCTTATGCTGCAGTATGTATTATGTTTTATATGTGCGAAGATATAACGGATTCGGACAATGCTAGGACGCTTAAAGCTAAAACAAGTGCCTTCGGTGAAAAGACCTTAGTTGAAATATTTACCCCAATTACAAAAGTCTTCAATAGCTCTTCGCACGAGAAGTTGTCAGCAGAACGTTGTAAGTTGAATATTTTTTTTATTTTTATACATACTAAAAATATTGTTATATTGCATGCTTGCCGTGCAAGATAGAGGGGAACAACTGCTGGGTAATTGTGAGAGTGGGCTACGTAGTTTTAAACCATTACAATTTCAAATATGGGCCTACCTCATATGCCTAAAGAAGATAATTATATATTAATGCACTTGAATGGATATAATATAAATTTTATTAGACCAATTCAAATGATCATCTGTTCCAAAACATAATCAATTGCGAAAACCTATTTAATGTTTTCTATTGATCTTAGTTTTCGACGGTCCTGCAGACTGCCCTTTTAAATTTATGCTTTTCCAGATAAAAAAACTTCCGAAAATGACTTTCAATCAACTGTGAGCGAAACGTCAGTGGAAGCTCAATCTCCATTTTGTCGAGTTCATCCATACGGCGTCGAAGCTAAACTTGTGTGCTCGGAATGTCATTGTTCTCTTGCAAACAGATCTATTGTTGAACAACACTGCGGTGAAAACAGCATTGTTCCGTCAACTTCTCTTGGTCCTGTAACATCAAAGATTACCAAACCTCTGGATTTAAAAACTAAATCCAACGAAACAGAAAACATCCAAGGAAAAAAACACGAAGAAGAAAAGAAATCGGAGCCTTCGTTTTTGTCGTTACGGAACACGCAGGTCGGTCGAGCTTTCAGTATGAACTCAGTTTATCGTCTTCCGTCATTGTTACAGCAAGGCTTGAGGAAGATCAGTGTCGGAACATTTGGTGATGCTGACGATGAAGCTTCATCAAGATGCCCGAGTGAGTCTTCAAAAAATAATTAAAGATTTAAATTGACAAAAGAGGAATAGCAAAAAACTAACTTACAGCAGGGGCGGATTCAATAATTTTTCAAGAGATTTTTATTCAAGAGTTACACACAAACCCCAACGTCAGGAAGGGAGGGGATTAAAATCAAAAACATTCTTTGAATTTCGGCTTTGGGGTTTACTGCTGCAATAATTGCATGGTACAATTACAGACTTAGGGAAGAACTTGAGTCCTTTATCCAATCACCCTGGATCTGCCAATGGTATTGTCAAATCCATACATTTTCGAAGTATGTGGCGAGTGCTTGCAGTCCCAAATTATGATCGAACTTGCAATGAAAAATTCATTATGATGACCGTAAAAATGAACACAAAAAGTCTGAAAATGCGAACTTTTGATCGTTAGCATAACTTGGCAAATATTGATCAAAAAATTGTTTTATATACTGCTCTATCAGTTTTGTACTGCCTTGCTTACACTGCTGATGATGACAGCTTAGTCTATGTTGTCAAAACGTCCAGTTTTGAGAATTACTGTTGCTTTATTTTTCCTCCTTAAACTACAATATTTTGTGCCATATTTATCGTATTTCGATATTTTTATTTAAAAAATAATGCATGCTCTAGAACTTGAAAATGTGGAAGCTTACGCGTTCGATTTACAGCCTAGTTTAGAACATTTCGTTTCTTTTTATTTCTTTGTGTCTGATACCGTAGAATCCAATTGTTTTGATCATTGCTACCACTATATTGTACTTCGCAGGATTTAGTGATGAGCAACTTCGATATCGAGGACGTACGTCACTAAATATGACCTCAGCTGCTGATGACGCAGTAAGACAGAAGCGACGACTGCGGTCGATCGAAAGAAGTAAGAAATACGAATGATCAAGCTATGTTACTATTTCTACTCTGGCGATACCACATTGATCATTCAACTTTCTTAGTCTACAAAAGAAAACCAAATCAAATATGCCCAAGCGTGTAACGAGTGGCGGAGCCCATCTCCACGGCTTAGCGCCTGGCCAACACATTAGTGGCAGTCGTTATCGACACCGAGTCCAATTTGACCGGAGCGGGAATCGAACCCCAAACCTATCGCATCGATAGCGACGCGCTTATCAACTGAGCTGACCGGCCGGTTTCTTAGGCTTCAACGTAATTTATATTTTTAGAAAAAAATGATAGCTCCAAGATATACCTGTACAGGGGCGTGCCCAGAAATTTGGAAAGGAGGGGGGGCAAAACTTAAAGCCAAATCAGCGGGCCGGATATAGAAAAGCGCAAAAAAATGTCATCACGCCCGCAAATGTCCAATTTTCCGCCCAAAAACAAGTGAAGAGCAAAAAAAGAAATGTCATCACGCCCTCAGTTTGTCCTTTACACGAATATCACCTTTACTTTGTGCATTTGTCTGCGGAGGAGGAAGAGGCGCGGCCCCCGCTCCCCCCCCCCTTGGGTACGCCCCTGCTGTAGAGACCCCCATATAAGCTGGTATTTGCATGGGCCCTTAATTTGTAGTGGTCATAACATTGCGATTGTCATTTTTTAAGATTCAAATCGGGTCCTAAAGCTCTTTGAAAAATAATGCAATATATGAATTGAAATTGATTTATTTAGACATTTGAGCATTAAATTGCGCTATAGGCGATCGATTCGTGCTACAAAAACTTAGCTTTGCTTATATTTAATCATTGACACCGATTGGTACATTATTCGCAACAATTGTTGTGGTAAATATCGTTTTCTATTATTCGCACCTAATCCTTTAATTCAGGGGTAGGCAATACTGTTCACACGATGGGCCGCATTTGAAAATATTTTGAAGCCGAGGGCCGCACTGATTGGGAAAGCAAAACAAAAGGTCTACACGTCCGCAGATGTCCTATTTTTACCACTGAAAATCGGTGAAGAATAAAAAGGTCCTCACGGCCACACATGTTCTTTTTTCCACGAACATTCAGCGCGGAGTCGGAGCTAAAAAAAGAAGAAAGAAGGTCTTCGGCTTGATTCACGATAGAAGTTTATATTTCTGTAAGTGCCCACGGGCCGCATAAAATGATGTCGCGGGCCGCACTTTGCCAACCCCTGCTTTAATTTATAAAGATTTTATCAAAAAATTTTGCTAGCAAGCGTTTAATTTCTTCGCATTATAAATTAAAACATGTTTTTAGGAAAACAATTAGAAAAACAACTAGAAAAACAATTTGCTCAAGAGAAAGTGTCTTCGTCAAAATCTCTGCAGCAAGATTTCGCCTTTAAGAGAAAACCGCGAAGAAAGAAAAGATCAAAAAAAGGTGAAAAGCATTTTCGATCTTTTGCATTATCAACACTTTAAGTCAATTTTGCGTAAACATGTTAGTGCGTATATCCAATTTTTAAACGAGATTAGAACTTATGCCAATGTATCACTCTTTTTTGTTGCGCTGCCTGGTCTATTTTAATTTTCACGCAACTTACCCCAGAACCGTCCAATAAGGAAAGCATAATGTGTTCTAGAAATGAGTAAATAGTCTAAGCCTATGTAGGCTTATAAGTTATTTCAATTTCTTTGTTGGTGGTATTAGTTGTAATCTAAAAGCTGTTTTTATTTTTTGCAATCAATTTGTTGTTAAAACATTGATCTTAGCTGAATCAGCAAACTCAATAGGAAAGATTATCCAAAGTTTTTAAGTACAGTTGCGGGACGTTTACCGGCAGCGGCTCGCAAAACCGAAAAAAGATCAGAAAATGTAGCAGGTGTTTGCGTGGTTGGTACACAGTAAATTAAAGCGAACGAGTTGCGAAAAAAAGTGTCGCCTGCCTGGCGTTGCATTGCCGCCTGGCGCGTGTGGGTGAACGCTCCGTAACTGTATGATACTTCAAAGATTTCAATTTTTTTTTTGAAGAACTACACGATAACATGGATGGTTGGGAATACGGATCTGAAGGTGATGATGAGAGAGAGGATGATAGCAGTGATCATGAAGTTCTTTAAATGAGAACATCCGTTGATGACTTTCCATAACTTCTACAATGTGAAGCCACATATTATGTTTCAAAACATACGTTTGATTTTCTACGCATTCATTCAATACATAAATACTGTAATTGTCTTACATAACAGAAGTATGTTTTTTTATAGTACTGTATATAAAAAGAGCTTTATGCGGAGGGTAAATATGTATATCCAAAGAAAATAATTCCGAAGAAACTGAAAGTCGGAGAGAAATCAGAATTATGATAGATCCCGTCAGGAATTCCTCTCAACAAAACAGGATTTATCGGAGGGATACAATTCTTTGAAAAATTAATTAATAATCCATAAAATGCTCAAAAATTTCGTGGATAGAACCAGCTCTCATAAATAGCCGAATTTTCAGTAATAGGGAAAACCCTAAGACTCTAAGCAGGGGTTAAAAAATCAGCAGGTAAAATTCAACAACCTCGCCCAACCAACTAGGTCTAACCACAGATCCCACGTGTCAATCCACTGATATGCAGCTGCAGACGCGTTTCGATCTTTTTAGGTCTCATCAGTGCAGCATAGCAACCTTCCCCCCCCAACACCCACCTATTATTTTATTAGCAGCAGGCTCCTGCATTCTCTAGCTGAGTGGTAAAGAGCGTCTGTCTCTTGAGCTGTAGACTCGGGTTTGATTCCGAGTCGGGTCAAACCAATGACTTTAAAATTGGTATTCACAGCTTCCCTGCTTGACGCTCAGCATTAAAGGGACAGTGTAAAGAACAAGGCAGCAAGTTTACTTGTTGTGCCGTTGGAAAAGACACTTAATGGGATTCCCCCATTTTGGTGTGGTAGACAGATGGCTGGCAACTCCTAAGCGAGCTCGTATAGCGCTTTGATCGATTTCTCGTGATAGGAGGATAAATATGCAAATAACTATAACTAACCAACTCTAATACCGTATTTACTTCGGAGCAGTAGTGTATTAGTTATTCATATCGTAAACTGTGATTCCTGGCGTATAGCAAAGTGATTTTACGCCGAAATTTTTTAGTCCAGGTTTAAAAATGCTCAAGAAACTTGCAACAACAAAATGTCGCTTCTAAACTCTTTTAATCTCATCAAAGTCGCAATTGCTACTCTCCCGGCACATTTTTTTGAAGACATTTCTATCCTCTGTAGCGCTTTGAAAACCTATCAGCATTCTTCAAGCACAGCAGTTTTGTGCAATCAACTTCTGCTCTTCAAAAAAAGCAGCTAAAAATAAAACGAAGCTATATGCACTAAGCATGTACCTCTTGTATCGCTAGTCGGTCACTGTAGATGTATGTAAATTTTAACACTCTAAACTTAAACGTATAGCGTACTTAGTATCACCTCTGGATAAAAAATAAATAAAATATGTACTTTCTGCGTTACGTGTAAAGCCTGCCTAATTTTGATACGGAAATAATTCTGCCCTAAAACTATTTCAACTTCCACGTCTTCATTTTCTGCTTACAACGGTGGCGTCTCAAACAATTCTTATTAAGTCTCGAAATGTAGGTAAACATTTAGACGACGAGCAAAAAATTTTTACCAAGCACTACTTTTGGTAATTAGCAACATTTGCGACCCCAGCCTGCGGAGAGAGAGATTAATCGACAATCGCCAGTTTTTTTTGTTTGACTGCTAGATGGCAGCGTGTACATTGTTTATGTGTCACTACTGGTCTACCAGTTGTTGGTTGCGGGGAGCGGACCGCTGTCTCACTTAAAATCTTTTCATTTTTTTATTTTTTTTGTGGTTTCATAAGGTGTTTGCCATCAGGCTTGTTCAAATTTCTATTGCAAGATGATTCTCATGAAATGATTTGACAAATTATTTTGAATTCATTCCACAATCAAGCTGCAGTATCCATACCAACGGATATTACAGTATATTAATGATTGATGTTAACCTTAAAAGTACTACAGCAGAGGTTTCAAAAGTGTTCTATTACCGATTTCAAAAGATGTATCCACTCATAGCCAAGCTAAGGTCGAACTTAGCTTATAACTTTAAAAACTTTCAAAAATCCTCAAGCGATTGAGATTAATGGGAACATCCCTAAAAAGCGAGTATGTTGCATAAAACTGATAGCATGTAATATCAGATTTTGCGTACTACCAGCCTGTTTTATCAAACCTGTAGATACGCATTATGCAAAATCGTCAGACCATCAACCTCTACTTAGTGGGTAAGATATTTCAGGTAATAAAAAAGCAAGTACTGTAATGATTAAAGGATGAAGTTTTTACATAAAACGATAGTTTCCTTGGGTTGATTAAACTTTGTACTTCGAAACAATAGTATCATGCTGTGCAGATAGACAGCAATTGCAAACAAAACCAATACCTACTGTACGCAAATGAATCGACTTACATTCGTTTGGACTTTGTGCACGATCATAATAAATGACGGAAAACTTCCAAGAATTTCGGGGAGATCGTCAAACTTACAAAATGCATGAAGTAGTGTAGTAGCAAAAATAGAAAGAAAAAGGAGATCCCTTGAAACAGGAAATCTAAGAATTAAAAGTAGCACAAACGTATTTTTATGTATACCGGTACTAATACCAACATTGTGCTTTTTTGTAAAACTCAAAGATAACGTGTATAACCCAATTACTAAACGCAAAGTGCCTGTGATTGAATAACAAATAGTAGTAGCAGTAGGATTTTTTATTTTTAACCATAAAATAACGCCATCATCAACACAAAAAACAACAGGGTTAAAAATAAGAAAACAGCGACAAAAACGATATACTTTGAACATGTGCTAGATAAATATACAGAACAAAAGCGTTTTAAAAAAAATTAGCACGATCGCTACAAATAATTATCTGTCATTTTATTTTCTCAGGAGGTTTTGCAGTCAATTCTTGGAACAGTTCAACGGCTCTGGTTTGAAACCATTCTTTAGAATTTTTGAGCAAATACAGTACAGTCTAAATTCAAATATTCGATCAAGTATTTTTCGTTGTTGTGATAATGACCAAGTTTTTGCTTTCGTTTTTTAGGTTTGCGTTGCTGCTATATTACAGTTGAACATTTTTCTGTCATTCTATAGCCATATTATGAGTGATATCACGAGAAATGCGTTCCGGAAGTATTTATCGTATGCCATAGTTTCAGGCCAATAATGTCTATATGAGTTATACAGATTTGCTGTAGGCGTAGAGGCAAGTAATGGGTTTAGAAAGAAGTTACCTTTAGCTGAGAAATATTTGAGAGCTGTATTTACTAATAAGCTGCTATTGGGTAATCAGTTGGCTGTAAAGTAAATTTTTATGGTGTGCTGCGAGAATACAGATATCTGATCGATTGTTATAAACTTAGTTCGAGCCAAAGCTTTCAACATTATCGTTGGCATGAGATAAAATGTTGGATTTTCAGAACTTCTGCTAGCGTACTATCAGTTCAAGAAGCTGTTAAATGCAAATGTATGCTTCAATTGACTTAAACTGTGTTAAACTCGGTACACGTAATATTTTGAGCATAATTTTTTATATTTTCATACAGAAAAACTTACTAAAAGCTTATATCGTCAAATCGCGGTAATTTAGCAAATGCTGTTCCAAATTACATTGAGACAGAACTCAATGTAAACGTCAACTTTAAAGGTGCAATTACACTGAGACGTTGAGACCTTTGAGACATTGCGCAAGTTTACGTTATTGTGACATCACATTATCACAATACGATAAACCTGCGCAATATCTCAAAGGTCTCAACGTCTCAGTTAGTGTGATCGCACCTTCAGAGACAGCGACATCGTCGTTTTCACTCAGATGCATAAGCAGTCACAGTGCCGTACGATTATTGTGTGATTAATAGAATGAAAAGGAAAGGTGTTTAGTTGATTTTTCCTTAGATTGTGTATTAAACCAAAACGTTCAATCTGGCTTTTCACTTATTTAGTCAATATTTATACAAATATAAAAAAATATGAAGATATTGATTTAAAACGTCGGCTTTGTTTCAATCTATTGTAAAATCGTTAAAATGTATTGGCTCTAACATAATTGCTTCAGTGAAGTAAGCAGAGCTGGACCTGATGTACCTGGAGCGTATTTAAGGGAAGAGTAGGGGAGAAGCTTTGTGCCATGGCCCCCTTCTTTCGACTTTGTCTTTTAGTAAAAAAGAAGAAACGTTGCGAAGCAAGGGCGTTGGAAGGTGGGAGCTGAACCCCCCCTATATTTTCAGCCCCCCCATAGAAATTTTAAACCACTCTTCGGCCCCCCCTTTCAAAAATTTATAACTACAGTACACCCTATTGCACTTCAACGATGGCTTAAGGCATCACGTGTTATTCCTTTCTTTTCTTCATTGACCATCAAACCATCGTACTAACTTTTGCAACTTTACGACGAAAGTGAACAAAATCGCAAAAACTGTTCCATTTCCTGGAGCCTTTCTTGTAGAAAGCTCTTAGAGCTTTATTATGATGTCACAGTTAAATTTTCTGCAACTTTACAGAAAACTTCTGGGCAAAACAACAATATATCAATTTAGAATTAGCTAGCTTATTGTAGAAGCAGTGGAGTAGCGAGAAATTTTAAAAGGGGGGAGGGGCATAATTTCCACATTTTTTCAACCTATTTTTTTGGCAGAACAAATTTGAAGCTGATTGAAAAACAAGAAAGGCTCTAGGGGGTCCGAGAGCATGCTACCCCACAAAAATTTTGAAAATTTACATGCTGTAATGCAGGGGTGTCCAACCTTTTTGGCCAAAGGGCCACATGCAATTTACGAATGATCGCGCGGGCCACCGGAGTGTTTACTGCTAAGACGCTACTAAAACTCTAATCTTAGAAATGTGTATTTTTACAATCATAAGAACAATGAACGTGCCAACAGTAAATTCAACAAAGTTTTTGCTACGCGTCGACATTTCAATGTCAAGTTTGGCACTGTTTTTTTCTGACAAGCTTGGCAATATTCGGCAGGATCGAACGATTTTCTTCTCGACTAAGTCAGTTTCCAACCAAAAAATTCGAGATTTTCACGTCTCAGACAGAGGCGCACCCAGAATTCGGCAAAGGAGTGGGGCACAACCGAGGGTGTGGGGGCGAAGCAGGCAAAGGGGGTCGGTTTTCACATAAAAAAACACTCATTTTAGCTCACTATTTTAACGAAAAAAGGCATGCAGTGAGTGCAATTACTCGTGACAATACAAAAACATTTTCGCAGCTTACGATGTCTAAAAGCAGAAGCATGGCCAAAATAAGTGAAAGGAGGCTGCAACCATTATCAGTTTGAGAAGTTATAGACTGAAAGTTAGGTTTTAGCACCTTATTACAGAGCCAAAGGGGGGGCATGGCACCGCGCTACCCCTGCGTGCGCTTATGGTATAAATTCGGATCGCAACCACATCAAAATCAAATCTTCGTTATACTCGTGGTATTACGCCGAAGCGTGTAACGAATCGCCGGACCCATCTCCGCGCCTGGGCTACACAGCTCCGAAGAAACGTCGCAACGGTGGCGAGCCGTTGGCAACACTGTGCGATTTGACTGAACCAGGATTTGAACCCTAGATCTCCGTACCGATAGCGTGTGCGCTAAGCAGTTGAGCTAACGAACGGTCCAACCTAGTTTATTACTGACTGACTTTTGAAGCACGAACACCATTGCGTGGAAAGGATGTGAACGTAACAATATCGAAAATGTGATGCGAAACAATTTCCATGGTGATGCAATAAAATTAATTTAAAAGAAAGCAAACATTAAATGACAATTTCTTGGAATGTAAACTCACCATAAATCACGTAGCAATTAAGTAGATAATAGTGGTAATTTCGGAAAAGTCCCGCGGGCCACTCAAAACCTTTCCGCGGGCCACGGGTTGGACACCCCTGCTGTAATGGCTATATTAGTGCTTTTTGAATAATTTTCAGTCAAATTTTGTTTAAATTTTTTAACCCTAATGCTGAGTGATGCATATTGTGAAAAAAATTGAATACATCAAAAACATTTTTGAAAATGGCTGATGCATACCCCTCATTCTATACCCCCCTGGATCTGCCCCTGGCCATAAGTTACGGAAACCATCAAAACAGTCTGACATACTTCAGTCACTTAGCACAATTAGTTTTGTTATATTCTATTAAAGGGACCGGCCGTTAGCTCAGTTGCAAAGCGCACGCTATCGGTGCGGGAGGTCTGGGGTTCGATTCCCGGGCCGGTCAAATCGACACAGTGTCGCCAACGACTCGCCATCGTTGCGACGTTTCTTCGGAGCTGTGTAGCCCAGGCGCTAAGCCGCGGAAATGGGCCCCGCAACTCGTTACACGCTTCGGCGTAATACGGCGAGTATAATGAAGATTTGATTTTTTTTGATTTGATATTCTATTAAAAGGTGGAGTCAAAAGGAGGGTCAGGGCAAAATGCCCCCCCCCCCCAAATACGCTTTTGCCTAGGAGTCTGAGACTAGGAGCTTGTGAACGGATAAGTTCATTTAAAGGAGGTTAACACGTTTACAAACGTCGATCCAGCTAGAGGAACGCTTTTAGTGATCTGCATCACTATCTTTAGCAGATCACTACAAGCCTGAGTTATCAAGTAGTCTCCAAGTGACTTTTACTGAAGTACAGTGCATGATACGCATGACGTATGTTGCAATAACAAGGAGGGGGTCTGGGAAGTGAAGCCCTCAGACGTTGGTATGGTAACACAAATTTCAGCCCCCCCTACTTAGAAGTACTTCCAACGCCCCTGTTGCGAAGTGACTGAAATATGCCAGACTCTTGTGATGACTTTTGTAGTTTTATGTCTCTCCCCCCTGCTTCAAAATGTCTCGCTACGCCCCTGCGATGTATTGTTAGTCTATGAGCATAATCATAAACAGATAGTGTGGTAGGCCTTAAAAGACTGCCTAAATGGAAGCGGTAAAAACCAACTGTACGATAAAATCGCGGTTTGACTGCTTATCGCGCAGATTCAGGATCCAACCCAGCAGTGGCGTAGCGAGAAATTTAAAAAAAAGGGGGGGCATAATTTCCACTTATTTTTCAAGCGTTTTTTTTCGGCTGAACAAATTTGAGGCTAATTGAGAAACAAGAAAGGCTGTGGGGGCGTTCGGAGGCATGCACCCGCGGAAAAAAATTGAAAATTTACATGCTGTAATGGCAATTTTAGTGCTTTTTGAGTAATTTTCAGGCAAATGTTGTTTAAATTTTTTGACCCCAATTTTGAGTGCTCGCCAAATATGATGCATTTTGTTCGCACATTTTCAATTATGCGTGCTTAAGGCGTAAGGTTTATTGCTATCGAAGAGGTTCGAAAATATGGAAGAATTGTATACATCAAAAACATTTTTGAAAATGTCTGATGGGAGGATACATACCCCTCATTCTACCCCCTTGATCCGCCCGTGGCTATAAGTTACAGAAACCATCAAAAGAGTCTGGTAGGCCTATATTTCAGTCAATTGGCACCATTAATTTTGTTTTTTTTTTTTTCACTTAAAGGCAGAGTCAAAAAGTGAGGGGGGAGGGGCATGGCGCAATGGCCCCCACTAAATTCGCTCCTGGAACCCAGGACCTTGTTATTGAAAATCAACCTTGTAATTGTCTGTAAGCGTGTTGGTCGAATGGTAAGAGAGTTTGCTTTTCAATGGCAAGGTTATGGGTTTGAGCCTGAGTTTACCTGATGAGCGCTCAACCCGTGAAACTAGTCATTGAATTGGTTGCTACATAGCGTTTGTTCAGTAAGCTTTTGAAGGCCTACCTTCATATCTTTGTACAATTTCTTAAATTAACCCTTCGATTTTTTTTTAAGCTCAATTTATTTTTTGGAATGTGGCCTATTCAATTTTGGTGCCGCATCTCTTGGTATGAAGTTAACAAAACACGGGCAACTTAACCATAATGGCAAATTCCATGTTAGGATAAGTGAAACTGTAAATTTATTTCTTAAGATGCCATTTTTATGTGACGTTTCAGCACTGCATAAGAATGTTTTTCCCTTGTGCTTTACGTACACAAATGTCCCATAATGTTAATGTCAATAATTATGACCAGGGTCAGACAATATTCAATTAAGCCTGTTCGTAGCTTAGCTCAAAAGTTCATCGAATTTTTACAAAATTTTTACTGCGTTGAGTAGTGTTTTATTGTTTTGCTGCAATAAGTATAATTTTTTTGTTACTCGGTTCAGGGGTGCTATCATTTTATGTAATTTTGTGTAATTAATAATTTTATGTAATTAAATTATTATCATTTTATGTAATAAGTATAATTTTTTTGTTACTCGGTTTAGGGGTGTAGGGGTACTATCATTTTAAGAACGATTACAAAAAAATAGTTTTTGTGCTTTCTAAAATAAGCGAAAAAAGTGGATTTTGAAGTATAACAACATTGATGGTCTGTTCGAGACACTATCGTAGCCAGGATTTTGCAACGGGGGGTGAGAATGACATCGCATTTGACCACGTTGTATACTGGAGCGGATCCAGAAAGTTTTGTGGGGTACATGTAATTTTTAATTAGGTTGAATGTTAACTAAATGAAAAGACGTTTAAACTCGGAAACGAGCGTTAGCAAGCCTTTTGAAAATGCTTCATGCCAGGGGCGTATTCAGAAATTTTTTGAGGGAGGGGGGCGTCAATTTTTGTCACTTTTTTCAAGTGTATTTTTCCGGCTGAGTTAATTTTAAGCAACTTAAGTGCCAAAAACGACTTTATGGGGGTCCGAGGGTATGCTCCATAAGAAAATTTTTGAAAATTTGCTTACTGCAATGGCCATTATGCTTTTTGAACAATTTTTAGGGAAAGTTTGTCATATTTTTGGCCCCTAACTTTGAGTGCTTCACCAATGATGCCTTTTGTTCGCACAGTTTCGATTATGTATGACGTCGTTTGAGACTCAATGGGGGAAAGGGGGGTTGTAACCCCCAAAACCCTCCCCGTGGCTACGCCCCTGGTTCGAGATATTCTCGAAAACTTCGTGAAACTTGCCCAAGGAAATTTATTCTCAGCATTAATTTTTAAAGAACTGAATTTATCAGATTGAACAGTTTTTAATAAATTCTGTGGAAAGATAGAGTTTCGGATTTTTTGTGTGTATCATACTCGTTCAAAATGGACTCAACAATACAATCAGTAACATCCGAAAATGGTATAAATTTTACTTCTGCTACCCCTACTACTTACTTTATTGTCTCAACTGCTGATGACACAACTAGTCAAGCGACGATAACATCGACAGAGAGTCCCAATGTTGGAGCTGTAGTTGGAGGAGTTATCGGCGGGTTGGCTGGTTTGGTTTTGATAATTTTTTTGGCGTACTTCTGCTGGAAAAGAAGAAAACTTTCGTCGGAAAGTTCACCCGAAAAACCCACTAGTTCACCAACTCTGAAAAACGACACGAGACCTACACCTGCTGCGCAAAAAATTAATGCAAACACGTTACCAGATGCAAGTCCAGGCTACGACAGGTAATTTTTATCAACAATTTCATGAACTCTTCCGAGGATAGCAAAACTTTCAACGACAGTTTTTTCATGCTGTTCTGAAATGAAGTATCAAAAAATCAAATCTTCACTTTACTCGCGGTATTACACCGAAGCGTGTAACGAGTGGCGGGGCCCATCTCCGTAACTCAGCGCCTGGACTAAAAAGCTTCAAAAAATGTTGCAGCGGTAGTGAGCTGTTGGCGACACTGTCGTGGGTGAGCGGATTCAACCGGCTCAGGAATCACAACCCAGACCTCCCGCACCGATATCGTGTGCGCTTAACAACTGAGCTATCGGATAATTTCCAAATTTGAGCAGCCTAATCAGTGCTTCTCTTCATGAAGAGCAATAAAGATCTAAATATTGTTATACATAAAATATAGCACAGACCGAACAGAGATTGTCATGACGTTGCAATATTGAACGCTTGTGGTATGACACCATGGTTACAATATGATCAGGGCCGAATTAGACAATGAGAGGCCCTCGGCTGTTTGATCAATGAGGCCCTAGTGATCAATGACCAGACTCTTCTCCACGTACCGATATATACACAGGTCTTCTTAAGAAAAAAAAGATCTTTGTTGTTCGTGACGAGGCACCGTATTTCTTTGTTTGTGACGAGGCCCTAGGCTTCAGCCTGCCTAGCGTATTGGTGAATCCGGCCCTTGATATGATCTTGTTGATAACAAGTCAATATCCACCATTTCGGTTTATTTTTTACTCTACAGCCAAGGATAAATTAAATATCGATAAAATATGCTTTTTTTCTGATTGATAAGTTTTGCAATTTTACTTTTTTTCTTATTGATAAGATTGATAAATAATAATCTTTGCGTCTAGATAAGTCAAGAAGATATTTCAATTTATATTTACAAATATTGAAAAACCAGTAGGCTATAACCTTTTTTACTACTGTTCACGATTAGTGTGCAATGTCACCTGAGCGACCAGAGCGCTTTTTAAGTTTGTAATTTTATCTGTACTTATGTTTACTGAATTACTTTTACAGTGTTGTCCCAGCTGTGGATAGAAACAGATACAGCAACAGTGAAGCTTTTCAAAAGTATGAGATAATTTTATTTTTTAATATTTAAAATCAGAAAAATTTTCGAAAACGGTTTGGCAGCTGTTATGAAATCAGTATTCACATAAACTTCCGATGGCTGTTTTTTTTAATGAATTATTGCTAGCAGAAAAACGGCAATGCCACTTCTGCTTTGCTTTATGTTTGGCACTGAAAGCACGACAAGCTTACTGGTTGAGCGACTGGTAAAGGCACTTAAAGAAATATTCCATTTATAAGTGGCAATCAGGTGATCGGTAACCAGTGGTGTGGTAGAGGAGGGGGACTCTCATGCACCCTCAACCTAGCGTCTTCTCCGATACATGTTAAATGTCTTTTGTATCACTCAGATTCAACTAGAAAAATCTTTCCTTAATGTGGAAGAAATTTTTACTGCCCCAGAAAATATCTGCCTACGTCCCGGTCAGTTGCTTCTAAATAAACTCTCTATGACGCTCTGACACTTTGTCGTGACAGAAGAACAAAAATGCTAACAAAATAATGAAATTAAATCATCAAAACACAATGGGTTTTTTATTTTACAGCGTTAATATTGAAGTAAACAATACCGACACCAATGATGACGATGGTAACGCTATTTACGTGAATGATCCTTCCTACGTCAATTTAGATCAAGCTAGAGGATCTCCATATTTCAGAGGAAGTCATTGTACAGATGATGCTCCATTTTACGATAATCTTCCTGCTTTGTCGCGGAATCCAAGTTCAAGAAGAGGTGGTGATGATGATGATGATGATGGGGAAGATGAATATGTTGCCATGAACAACTTACAATAAACCAGTGGCACATCAACATGTTCGTGCGTAAACCCGTCCACCACTTCCACACTGGCTTCCAACTATTCACATGTGAATCCGCCACCTGGTCTTTGCGTCTACCGCTTCCCTCCCCTGATTTAGCATGCTCGTTGCGGTTTTTTTGTTTAGTTTTAATACTTAAACAGAACTACCTCTAATGATATACATACAGCTTTAAATAATTTAAAAATAAGTGTTTAGTACTTTTCTTAAGGAAACTGGGAATCTGCAAATTACTTGAGGAACAAATCCGGTTATCTAAGCTGTTGATTTTGAACTGTCGTCCCGGAAAATTCGGAAAAGACAGTACCGGGATATGCGAAAAGCGTGCTTTTATAATTTGCTGTTGTAGGTTTAATTAGGTAGTCACAGTCGAAGCATAAGAACGGTAAAGCTCTTGTATTCAAATGTTTTTGAATAATATGCTGTTTTCTAGAAAATAATTGATACCGATCAGATGGCCGAGTGGTATGGAGCGTCTGCTTCTGGATCGGTAGACTTGGGGTTCGATTCCGACTCGGGTCTAACCAATAACTTTAAAATTGGTGTTCACAGCTTCCCTGCTTGACGTTCAGCATTTAAGGGACAGCGTGGAGAAAGCCGGCAAGTTTACTTGTTGTGTCGTTAACGGGATTCCCCCATCTTAGTGTGGTAGATAGATGGCCGGCAACTCCTAAGCGAGCTCGTACAGCGCTTCGTCGCTTTCTCGTGATAGGAGGATAAATATGCCAATAATAATAATAATTGTTGTTAGCATTACGAAGCATAAAAACTTCATCAACAACATACATTACAATAGGAAAACTGTACAAGGTATAGGCAGTAGAAAAGCCAAGGAGCATTTTTATTATTCACAAAATGACCGAACAATAATTTTTGCTGTAGCCTTACAGTAATTTGTTTGTTGGTGTGATATTAATGAATCACTGCATGCACCATTGTTAGTTTGAGTTTTTACGTGCATCCGATAACGTTCAATGAAAAATATATCGCTTTACGTTTTTGCTATGTCAAATTGGAAAATACTTTTACATTTTCGCACGTGATTTGTGCAGTGCGAACTTTCCTTTTATAAATTCTCTGTGTCATAAATGGCCAAATGGTGTTTTTTGGCGAGAACATTAACATTTTATTTTAGAAGTGATTTTGAAATACCATCTCACAAGCAAAGCATAAATGAGTAACAACAGGGTGCAATGATCTCGAAATTTTTAAACATTATTGCTAAGCTCTACGTATACGCAATGTAAGTTCATGAATGTCATTATAGTGTATTCAGCATGCAACTACTACACACTTAGCTGGATTTCTAAGCTTCTAGTATTTTGACTTGTACCATGTTATCGTACGTTTTTTTAACTCCACTGTGGAAATTTCTCGAAAATTGGTGGTGGTATAAAATTTCAACACCTATTTTTACAACTTCGGAAACATCAGATTGTCTTGGAAAAGACTGTTGTAAGCTAAACTGTTTTCGTCTCGCTCTCTTCAAGGGTTTAATGCGAGAGTAACGTGAGAAAGAAACAAGAAATCTTGTATCGTTCTCACCAGAGGTAGGATTCTTTTTTTTTTTTTTTTTTGTCAGCCGATTCTATTACAAAAGTTGGATTTTCAGCCGGTTCTGTTTCAACTAATAGTACAAGCATATACAGCAATGCTAGCCGGTTTGCTAGTGTATTAAAATTCTGTGAGACGGTTCCATAGAACCGCTGCGAACCGGCTGAATCCCATCACTGGTTTTCACTTTCCTTCCGCGCTAAGCTCGGAAGAGAGCAAAACGAAAACCGTTTGGCTTATTACAGTTTCCAAACTAAAAAGATGTTTCTGACGGTTGTTTAAATCGGTACATGGAAATTTTCTACTAGCTGAGCGTGTCAGCGACATGGCCTAGCAGTACCGCGCAGGTGACGGATCCTACGTGACAGGTTCGATTCGCGGCTCGAGCCGATCGCATTTGACATATGCAGAAAAATGCTTGATTCAACATATTTACCGGGTGGCTGCTGATTCGAAGAGTCTCCCTCACTTCGCAGTCTCCTTCACTCACAGTTAAATTTTCCATTCAATATAATTTGAAAATAATGTCATTTATGAGTGCAAATCTAGGGATAATGTATCGCCCACAATAATTCGGCTGCATCTCCCCCAATATTTTCATGCCCCGCATCAGCGAACTAGATGACCTTTTTTTGGCCTTCACTCCATTTTAAGCAAGAAGTCGGTGATCTGGGAAGTGATGACCATTTTTTATTGGTCGTCATTTCATTGCACTTCACTGTAGTGGGCAAAAATCTGGGCAACCTCACCGAGGTGTCAAATTTGCTAAATCATCCCCACCTATTTCGAAAAATAGCAAAAAGTGGTCAATTTTGGAGAATCATTCCCCCCAAGGCTCAACATAGCTTTGCACCCCTGACTTCAGTAATAGGCTATTAATTACTGGAGTTGATCATATTGCTTTTGCAATGTTAGCACTTTTCAGTTGCGTAATTTCACGCACTGCTGCTTCTATGTTTCTATTTCGCAGCTAATCTTATGATCAAATCATTGCATTGCGCAAGGTGGTTTAGCCTAAACACAATGCTGCCTATGACGACAGTAGGTGTTATAAGCAGGTGAGGAAATATCCAAATGACTTTTTTTGGTGTCCCACGCATGTTTATACCCTGTCTTTACATTCTTCAGGTACCGAGACCTCGTGAAAATGTAGATTTTGAAAACTTAAGTGGGCGAAACTAAGTACTCGGTATACCTAAGCTTGAAGTTTTGCCATCAGAGTGCTACTTTGTAAAAATTAAAAATAAGTCCAACAGAACCTTTCTAACTTTGTAAATGATTTGTGTCAACTGATGCTACGTTAAGACGCTTTTACTGATACGCGTCACGCGGCAACAATTATGATGTAGCTAAACGTACCGGCAGCAGGTTTCTTTGACGATAAACAGTAAAACAACATAAACAAGTGCGATAAAAAATTGCCGACTGTCGCGCATCGGTAGACGTACCTTTATGCAGTCTCTACTACGCGAGTTCAAAACTTTGTTCAGTTGTTGTACTTTGTATTATTCAACATAATTTATGCAGTTTTTACTTAAATGGTTTTTGTTGTCCTGTACTGCTTAGTTTTCTGCTAAATTGTTTTCATCTGTGTATTGCGTTAGCTAGCTTTTTCTTTTATACAACAACCTACTTTTTACATCTAAGCACTGTGTGAAGATGCTGTGATGCAAATGCTGATATACATTTATTTGCGGTTGGTGGCAATAAAATGCTTAAAGTGTGAATTTTCTACCAAGTGAAAAAGGTGCAATAATGTTAAAAATCGGCTCTTGGCATAATGGTTAGAGACATCGCTAACGGCGCGAGAGATCATGAGTTCGATTCCAGGGCCGGACAAATTGAACTCAGTATTATCGACACTTGCCATTGTTGCGATGTTTCTTAAGGATTTGTGCTTCCTATATGGGCGCTAAGCCGCGGTGATGGCCCCGACACTCCTACCACGCTTCGGCTTAATACCATGAGTATGATGAAAATTTGATTTGATTTTAGTTAGTTTTTGAAATGATGAATTCGGAATGTAGAGAACTATGAATTCGAAATTTATTAATTCAATAAGAGCAATATTCTTAAATAGGTTTACCTCTGCGTGAATTGCAAAATCTGAGTGCACGTTATTAAGTCTATACAACAATACCTTCGTTCATAGTTACAGAGATGGGCATTTATTTACATAATCTATAGGCGATAGTTATCGGCGATAATTTATCACCGATTGTCGTTATTGCTCAAAATAGTTTTGATTTATCGATTACCGATATCGCTCTTGTAATATATTCTGTTATCGCCGATAAATTATCGCGATAAACGATTCTTTATGCACACAGTGTTCAAACTTCAAAGTTAGTAAGTTGACGTTGTGGAAAAAACATACGGTGTCCATTAAAGTCTTGTTGCAGCTAACAAAAATCTCTCTTTATCTTGTTTAACGCAGAGACAGAGTCCGCGAACTGCTCTCTTTTCTTGAAAAATCTAGAAAAACATTTTTGCAGTAAAATTGACTTATAAAAGCTAACTTCGCTAAGCACCTTGAAAATTTTCCGCAATATTTATAGGAAAAATTTACCGGTGATAATTTATCGATTACCGATATCGCTTTCAGAAATTAAGATTTATTGATTATCGGTATCGCGCAGAACTTTTTTGAAGTTATCGATTATCTTTATCACTTTAGTACAGAAAGGTTTATAGCTCCCATCACTGCATGGTTAATCAATGAATATACCATAGTGTTAGTAGAAATATGAACTGCTAAAGCGTTGTGTGTGTTCAGATAGTCCTTCTCAATAAAGTTCTTCTTAGTACTGTTATAAGCTTCAATAACCTACGCTTCCAAAAAGTTCAATCTTGTGATTATTTCCGCAATTTTGTCGAGCTTTAGCGAACGCTTCCATTAATCAATATGCCTCATATTGAAATTCTTCCGGTTATTGTGTGGGAAACGTGGGCATATTGCTGTCAAAATACTACTGTACTGTCTTCAACTTTTGATGAGAATCGATTAAAAATGAACAGGCTGTTAAAAAAAAAACAAAATACAGAAACGGATCGATTTACCTCTTACCATCTTGTAGTGTTTTTTCATCTTTTTGTTTTCTGATACCTGTTTATCTACGACGGTTTTGGTTCGTAGGGCAGCTTTTTTATTTTATTTTCTGAAAAGGGATCGCATCTTGGAGGAGCATTTGCATCATGAAAGAAGACTTTGTTGAGTATGGGATTCTCTATTCCGCTAGTCTTCTAGTCCGATGGACAAATCTCTCGGTCTACTTCATTCGCTGGGCCTGCGCAGTAAGTGTTGTGTGAAGCTGGTCAATAGAATTTTTCCACAGGAATGTAGGCTTGTAACATTGCCAATATGTATGAAGTCAGGGTACGATTAAATATAATAAAGAACTTCACGCTAGCTAATAAGCTGCGTTTGCATAAAGAAAAATTTTAGGCAAATATCCCAAAGAAAATGAAAAAGGCTATGTTTCAGAAAGATATGACAGCTTTTTGGAACTTTTGCAGCGCAGCACCGGTATCTTAAGTTATGTGACAAGTTTTATCGCTGGCTCTAGTAAACTCTAAAAAGGAAATGAATAGTTGTGCATTAGTAGTGTAGCAAATTGTTTTGTCAGCTTCGTCTGGACTCAGCATCAGCAGTTTGAGCTCATGCTATTTACGGTGTTTTTCTCATACACAGATATTTTGCCATTCACAACATGCACAAATACGGTGTTTTTTTACTGATCAGTAATCAACTAATCACACACTTATTACAATCTGTTTTACTTACACAGCAGAATTTATATCGCGAAGAGATAATAATGAATACTAGGCTGCATTTCAACCTACAATAACTAAATAAGACGTTTTGGCAATGCTATGCAATCAAATGAGGCTGTTGTAAAGCTCAGGTAAAGTAAGATCGTCACCCAGTGGAAAGATTTTTTTTTCTAGCTTCCGATTGTTT
This sequence comes from Trididemnum miniatum, assembly GCA_964006365.1. Lineage (NCBI taxonomy): Eukaryota > Metazoa > Chordata > Ascidiacea > Aplousobranchia > Didemnidae > Trididemnum > Trididemnum miniatum. The sequence goes on along the minus strand of OZ023232.1, from coordinate 26,684,787 downwards.
TGTGTTCTTCAATTTTTGAGCTCTAATTCAGCGAAAACAGCGAAATACAAAAAATAAACGAACAAAAAACTCGTTCAAAAGTTGCTGTTACTCCATGTTTTCTAATTGAATAGTATTTCTTGCTCTTGGTGTTTGCCAAAACCAGAGGCGTAGCTAGAGCTAGCCGAGACCCTGGGCATTGCCCATTTGCCCAAGGGCATTTGCCCCCAAAAAAGGCCTAGCTACGCCACTGGTTAAAACTTTTCTAACAAACACCATTGTCATAAAACATTAACACCAAAAAAGGATTGACCGATTCTCGAAATTACTACTTCTCTCCGCAAATGTTTAAATCAGAGTTGTAGGTCGGACAGGACTTTTCGCGTCGTGTTCGGGTGCAAGTGGGAGAAAATTTTCGGGCCTAAATTGGGCCCAGTGCGGAGCTTGCGGATAAATCAGTATCTTTTCAGCGTCAAGTTGCCAATTTCTTACTGTTTTTTGCGTAAGTCTATAATTAATAGGTTGCCCAAACCTCAAAGTATCCCAAAATACAAATACCAAACGCGTCGGCTTATAAGGTCCATAAGTATAAGTTTCTGACCAAACTTGACTTTCTGGCTTTCCTGTTTTTAGTGGGGTGTTAAAATCAAAGTGTTGTTCGGGCCTGAGTTAGTCTGCTCGTTTATCTACAAATCTAGCCTAAAGCAAGGTCAATCAGCATTCAGATCCACCGGTCGGCGCATCGCTGCTGATGCGGGAGGTCTGGGAATCGATTCCGGGTGGTAAATCCAGACACAACGTCGTCAAAGGCTCGTCACCGCAGCTACGATGTTTCCTCGGAACTGGGTTGCTCAGGCGCTGAACCGTGAAAATGAACCATGTCACTAGTCACACGCTTCGGCGTAATATGGCTAGTGCAATAAAAATTTGATCGAATAAGCGCTCATATGTTTATTGGTGGGGTATTGCGTATGTTTATGTTTTAAGGGTTAATTCAACCACGACTATTGCTATGAATAAGCTCCTTAAACACTTCACACTCAAAACTTCCGTGGCTTCCAAGTCCCAACCCACGGATAGAACACAATACAAAGAGTTATTAATGTCATTACACGGTTAGCATGGTGGTTATATACATCGCTATGTGCGCTTCAGAACATGAGTTTCTTTCCTGGGTCGGCCAAATTGGACTCAGTGTCGCCAACAGCTAGCCAGTCGCCACCGCTGAAACATTTCTTTGAAGCTGTGTTGCTCAAGCACTAAGTCGCGGAGATGGGCCCGCCACTCTATACACGTTTTGGCTGAATAACGCGACCGCAACGAAGATTCGATGTCCAATGTTCATATATCAATATAACGAGGCAAAAATTCATGCAACACTGGACCCGTCTCTCTACATATGATTTCGACCATGTTTGGCTGATTGAGATATTTCAGCGATGTCAACCTCAACCTTTCCTTAGTTCCTTCCAGAGCTGTAGTGTCTCGAGACATGTTTTGGTCTCAAGACAATCTCGAGACACGATTTTTTAAAGTCTCGGTCTCGTCTCGGTCTCGAAGGTGTGAAATCTCGGTCTCGTCTCGAGATCTTGAAGTCTCGGAAAATGAGCGTGTCTCGGGGCTGTTTTTGACAGTTCGCTTCAAAATTAAATGAAGCAACTTAAATTGAATAAAAATCAACTACCACTGGTATTTCCAACGTTCGTCATAGGCCTGCCTACAGTAGAATAAAAACCTACATTATCTGCTCCGATTGAGAGAGTGTTTAGCCAATTTCGGCCTCATCGGTCAAGCATGACTTGCAATACATTAAGTACCGTATGCTGACATTCCTGAAATGCAATGAAAATTTTCCGTAAACATTGTTTGTTCACCTTGGATTTTAGGAATGTCGGCATACTCTTTGAGTCTGTGAGTTATGTGCAGCGAACAGGCTTGTGACTACAAGTAACGGATCAGGGTAGGCAAAAAATATTTATGCTGAGCACAAATTAATAGGCTATATTGGTATACACGTATATCGTAATACCGGTAACTGACTTTTTTCGGGGTTGGGCCAATAGTATTTAGAGGGGAGGGTTGGTTGCAGCCCTGGCAGTGACCGAGCATTTTATTGTGATGTTATCTATTTTTAGCTTGTGTCAGAGTACATCGTTTTGCAGCTGCTGCCTTTTCTTCGACTGCACTGTTCTTGCTCTGTGTTATTGTTCGTTCGTGTTTTTGATCTTGTAAATAAAGAAAATAAACAGACTTCATGTAGATTGCTTTCTCAGATGATTAGCGGTTTTCATTTTGCTTGTTTGGGTTTAAGTGGTCATTCTAAAACAGTGGTTTTGGCTTTTTCCACACAAGAATCCATTTTGCTACGCGTGATAGCCGCACGATTCCTTATGGAAATTTTGTGATTCTGGAAACGAAATTTTAAAGTTAGCGGTATCGGCATTCAAAAATAAATTTTACAAAAAATTTTTTTCCAAGCAAAAAAAATCAAATTTTGATTATACTCGCAGTATTACGCCGAGGCGTGTAACGAGTGGCGGGGTCCATCTCCGCGGTTTAGCGCCTGGGCAACACAACCTCGAAGTTCGAGGAAATATCGTAGCGATGGCGAGTTACTGGCAAAATTGTGTCGATTTGACCGGCCCAGAACGCGAACCCCAAACCTCCCGCACCTATAGCAATGTCTTAACCACTGAATTAACCGGCCATTTTTTTGTAGGCCTACATCGAAAGTTCTCGAGACCCTAGGAAAAAAGACAAAGGACCCCGAAGTTGAAAGCCTATTTTTCTACTAGGTAGACTAATTCTTTTTGTCTTGAGACAAAAAATGTCATCAGTAAAATAGTTTTTTGTCTGAATGGTTTGAGCTCTTATGGTTTCAACTAGCTCTTAATGGTTTGAGTAGAATAGATGGTTTGAGCTCTCTGGTACACTAGCGCTGACATCTTTTTTAAAAATGATGATCGCGTGATTTCCACCTGCATTGTGAAAAGTTGTTTGTAAGGTATCTCGTTGCTTCGTTGAGATTGGTGATGCAGTAAGACCTATTCTGTTTGGAAATTTTAATCTCTTCATCTTGCTCTTTTGAATGTTTATTTCTTTCCATGGCGTGGATTGGTTAGATTCTATGAACATCTGAGGATAATTTCATTCATTTTCAGCAGGCAGCAAGCTGATTATGGAAAAGATTTGTTTTATCTTATTCAGTTGATTTGGACGTCACTTTGATTGCATTCAAAATGTCCTCAGTTGCTATCGTAGCCATCTGATATTTCCTATCTGGTACTATTCATCTATTTCTCTTGTCTTTTTTCACTATGTTTCTGTATCTTTTTGCTCAACTTTCTATTAGCTATATTCACCTGACGAGCTCAAAATTAGAGCGAAACCGGTCGTAGATTGCTATTTCTATCCGCAGTAACATTATTTATACTCTTGTCTTTGTTTTTCTTGGAATTAATCTATAAGCAAACTCCGATTTGTCTGTTCTTTACTTCTCTTTTGTAACTGCTGTTCTTTTCACTGTATTGAATGCCCAAACGTCAGATTGAATAATTTTGTTGTGTGGTTTTCGACATGGTCCTCCATGATTGTTATCACTGATGAGGGACGTAACCCGAAACAGGATGGCTCAGGTCTTATCTTGTATCACCAGAAAATATAAATATCGCATTTTTTCGTTCTCCGTCTTATGGTACAATAGCAGTTTTTTCTGCGTTTCTATAAAACAGCTGTTACGGCTTGACAAATTCTGCCGGATGAAGAAATTCGTCGGAATGTCATGTAGGCATATTTACGGTTAAAATATTCACGACCTTTTGAGAACCCCTGATTCCAAAAGTCTCGTGTCTCGTTTCGGTCTCGGAACGTTCAAGTCTCGGTCTCGTCTCCACTTTTTGCTCCAAGTCTCGGTCTCGTGGTGTCAAAGTCTCGTCTCGGTCTCGAAGATTTTGACCGAGACTCCAGCTCTGGTTCCTTCTCTAGAACGTTAACTTGTTAATGTGCTTGGTCAAAACGAGATGTTACAGCGATAAACTGTGCTCCAAAAAATTTAGTTTTTTACTGCATCTAACTGTTTCTGCTATAAGCCCTTTGAACTTTTTTTAAAAAATTAACTTTTGTTGCAAGTGGTCTTATATTATTTACAAACACACATTCACAACTAAACTTTCATAAGTAATACAAACGAGAGCTCATTACAATAAGAAAAGATAAAACAATCAAGCGAAAGTGGACTGGCGTAACACAGCGTAACTCAAAGGATAAAAATCTGTTTAAAAATTACTATCGGAATTTTAACAACCAAAACTCGAGATATTTTTTAATTGGCTTTCATATGGCGCTTATCACAGAATTGTGATCTCGGCCTTGAACAAATTAAACACCGTATTTCTATATCTATAAAAACCAACATGCTTATTGAGACAAAAAATGCAGTTAGTCCGACACATTGTTTCAAATTGTGATTTGTAGTGTTGCTTTTTGATTGGTCAACTTTAATTGGAGGGGCATATTTTAATACATAAAGTAAAATAAAAGTTGCTGCATAAGCTTAAAGTGCCTTTATTTTTGATGTTTTCTTTGTGTTTAAAAGGACTTTTGGCTCTTTATTCATAAAAAGTAATTTCCGTTGCCGTTTTTTTTTAAAAGAATTTTGACATGATTTTGCTTTTAACACTTGGCACGAACTACGCCCAAAACAGCAATAAAAACACAGATTTTTTGTGCATAAAATGAGCGTAAACGCAGCAGTTTGCACGGCTAAAAAAAGCCATTAAAGCTTACATAACCAAAGATTTGCAAACTGGCAACCACAACGACTTTGCGTTTAGTAGCAGGCTACTTAACTAATGTCTTCAACTTTAACCACGAGGCCAAAGAATATGTAATACAAATCTCGCCTAGCTGCTGCATGTTGGGTTTAGAAGCGTGTTTGCAACATTTTCATGGTTGTGGAAAAGCAAAATCTTGAAAACTTCGCTATACGCAATTAAAATTGGTTAACTTTGAAAACACGTTTGCTTAGTTCGATCTCTGTAAATGACTATTGACTTGACGAAATTTTTAGGTTCTTTGATTTTCTGAGTTTAGCCGGCTAAAATGTTTGATTCATGTTCTCGGGTAGGAGTATTACATCGCTTTGCAAAAAGTCACCAGCAGTTCATCAACACATCGAAAAATGCTATTATTTCCTTGAAACCAAGCAAATGCAGACCTATTTTTACAATAGAAATTAAAAATATTGCCAATCTAACACATCACAGTACTACAGCAGCATTAAATTTTTAATCGGACGTTTTGACAACATAGATTCAGCTGTCATTATTAGCAGTGTATGCAAGGCAGTATAGTACTTTGAATATTTACAGTTAGCCTGCATCACTCGTACATGATAGTTCAAGTTTTTCTCGATTTATTTTGACACAGGTTTTTCAAAAAAAGTGATTTTTTTTCTGTTGTGTATGATGCAAGCAACAAATCGAACACCATCACGCTGGTGCATAGCGGTACCGCACTTGGTTAGAGATTTTTCGTGACGGATTCGATTCACGACTGGAATCGATTGCATGTCGCAAATATCTTGTGTGACTGTTCAAATTAAAAGCTCAGGCTCTTTTTCCGCAATACTGCGTCTGTTAATATAATAGATCAATTCAGTGATACATACAAATGCTGAAAATTTTCATTCACACGCACAAAGTATGTTCAATCAAAGCACTATGTTTCGCACAGCACATACAACTGCAGTAGCTTAATTTACATATATAAACAACTGCGAAAATACTGTATATATTTTTTTTTTGATAAGCAAAACAACGTTAATATTATAGTAGTGGCAGTTATAGCCTCAAATTTTCACAGTACGTAAAATAAACATTATGTGTCGTTATCGAAGCATCATTTAACTTACACGTGCGGTAAAAACATTTTTCGCTTAAAAATTTCTCCCCTGACCAACACACAACCGAAACGTAGAGACCAAAGCGTTTGCTGCAGCCGACGATACGATTTGTGTTTTTAGCTTAGATGCACATTTAGCAGTCATTGGTTTGACCCTACTCGAAATCAAACCCGAGTCTATTGCTCCAGGGGCAGACACTGTTATCACTCTTCTATCTGAGATGTTTGGCTTGATTGTACCTCACCATCACTTTCCTCCTCTTCATTGCTTTGTAGATTGTGCTGAACTACAACGTAATCTCCATCGTAATTATCACGATCCGATTCACTCGTCTCCACAATCACACGTCCCTGTGTGAGCTCATCAGGGGGATTGTCTAGTTCCATGTAAACGTACGGCTTTGGTCGCGGAAGTGGTCGCCTGACATTTGGCATCTCATAATGTATTGTTGCAGTTTGAATATAATAAGAAGATTGGTCATTGCATGCAATTACTGTTAAGGATGATTGCTGTTCGTATTCGACCCTGGAAAAAATTTTGAGCAAAGATTTAAATCACATAAACAGTTACGCAAATTTTATTGATTGCTGCATGATTTTTAGATTTAATGGCAACATTGAAATTCATCGATACTACCCTAACCGCAAAACAATTTCCAGTCACACTCCGACTTCCACGCTTTCCGTTTTTGGTGCCTGCACTGAACTCCAACTTTCAAGAAAAACCTCTCGTCTCTGTGAGTCTTACTAGCCAAACCTCACTTGTGCATACTCGCACATTTTTGACTCTGACTTCCTTCAAAAGAGCCCCAATCTTATAGGCCTCTAAGACATTACTTACGTGGAATATCCTCCTTCAGGTTCGACTTCTATTTGATGAGTGTTTGTTGTTGTTGTTGACTCTTCGCTGTTGATTCGTCTCTTGGTGATTCTTTTGTTTTTTCTTGTGCAAGTCACAAAGACCAAAACAGCAATTACCATCAGTAAAAAAGCTAATCCTACGCCAACGTAAATTAGCTTATTAAACGGATACACTGACGGATCATCAACGGAGGTGGTGGGTAGGTCAGTTGAGAAGAAAGTTGTGGGAGCTTCAGTAGAAGGGATAGCAGAAGAACTTTCGATGTTTCCTCCAGTAGTGTTAAATTGGCAAGCGTAACCAGATGGTTGATTACAAGATTGCTCCATTAGCCCGGCATGAGTGTCGACTGATTGTGATGGTACCAGCACTAACCCCGTGCAATTGTGGTTTTGAGAACTCTTAGATACAAACATTGATAATCCACTGACACAAGAATCATCGTGGACCATACGATAAGGTTCCGCTGCATCACTACAATTATTGTTCTTTTCCAATCCAACCCAATAAGTTAAAGAAGGTTTGTATTTGCAACATGTTTCCAGTTTCAAAATTGTTTTTCTGTCGAAGCTTTTCATCATAACTGCATTGACATTTCTGCATACATTTTGTGCCTCCTGAAATGTTACTGCTTTTTTGACCAACAGATATGTGTAGCCATCAAACATACAAGCGCTGTCACATGCCATTTTTACCCAACAAAAATAGGTTTGTAGAAGTCTACCAAATTACACAAAAGCAATTATTAACAGCTGCTAGTCAATAGAACAGATCAATTAGCTATGCTATATACTATAGTGCAGGGATTGGCAAACTGCGGCCCGGTTGCCAAATGCGGCCCGCGAACAAATTTATTGTGGCCCTCGAACGACCTCACTTTAAACGCATAAAAAAACCAATTGCTAATAAACTAATTACGATACAAGTTCGCGTTCATGCCGGTTAATTTAGGGACGTCAGAAGGTCATCTGCAAGTCTTATAAAATCATAAATGACTCTATGTTGTCTCATTGGCATAAGTGAAAAAAATGAATTAATTATTATTTGCACACGAATTTATGTCGTAACAATGTCTGTAATATAGCGTTTACTTTGTAGAGTTTTAATATGTGTTTGATAACAAACAACAAACAAACACACGTCTCATTATGGTGATATGTATTGCGTTTATAGGCGGAAAGTATTGCGGCCCGCACACTACCGGATATGCGAAGATTTGGCCCAGTTGTACAAAACGTTTGCCGACCCCTGTACTAGTGTGTTACGCATAAGTGTGTCATGAACTCCAGTTGCAACTTAGCAAAGAGTACTATTTCTGCAACTTATTGCTACACTTACAAAAGACAACACAGCTATCAAGGTAGAGCGTTTCGTCAGCGATATGGCTTAGCTGCTTAGCAGCACCGCGCGCACGTTGCAGATCTCACGTGACGGGTTCGATTCACGGCTGGAGCCGATCGCATTCATTTTGACACTATATAACGGGTGGCTGCTAACTCGAAGAACGCAAGCTCCCTTCGCAGTCTCCCTCAATTATTGTTGAGTTTTCAGTTCAATATAATTTGAAAACAACCTCAGTTATTTATAGCTTCAGCGATGGTGAGCCACAGATTAAGATAGCTATGATTGCTGAGACTTTTTCTTAGTAGTAGTAGTTTATTTTATTTAACGACCAGAAAAACGCCAAACAAAAACAAGGAACAAAAACAATGGCCGAAAAACAGGTTACGGCGACAAAACTTCTTGACCACCAGTCTATCGCGTCAGCATTGGGAAGATCTAATTAAGTGTCTTTATACCAACGGCACCAATACGAACTTGCCATCCTTGTTTTACACTATCTAGTTCTTGCATTTAAACCATTAGAACAGTATCATTGGTAAAATGTTTCGACAACGGGCGCAGTAGTTTGGAAGGAGTATGACTTTACGACAGCATAAGATTACAAAACCACTGGTTCAATTCTTACACAAGTTTTGCATAGTTGCTAAATTGCATAAAATGTACGTGCGTTGCAATGCAAAAAATTAAAGAAACATGAATCAAAATATCATCAGAAAACTCCCGTAAGAAATAACACGAGTCCAGAGCGAGAATTGTTTCTGTGTGTCGCGCCATTGTGGTTTCTCATGACAAGAGAATAAACATGATAAATTACCATCTCTACAGCAAGGCTGCGTAAAATTCAAAGCTATTCTGCCTAGCCAGAGGTGGCGAACCTTTTCTAGTTGTTGGATCATATACAAAACCTTAATTTGAAAAATGAAAAAAGGGGGCACGGATTTAATGATATTGATGAGAGACTTGTCAGGAATGAGCAAAAATTGGTCTTTACAATACAGAATTTCCCGCAAATGGTGGGTGTAAGAGCAAAACAAAAGATTGTGAATGCCAAAGAAAAGAAAGTTACACCTTTGGTCACTACTTAAATGTTTCTTAACATTTTTTCTAGAAGCTTTGAAACTATAAGAGGATCACTGGAGTCCTCGGGTCAGTGGTTCGCCATCCCTGGCCTAGACTATATAAATTAAAACGGTTTTCTTTATTGCGTGTGCATTTGATCTCTTTTTTGTAAGCAAGCAACAAAAAAAAATTAGTTCAATTTTTTGAAGCAGAAGAAAATCTACCATAATCTTGTTCGTAATCTTACAAAACCTGCAGTAGCAAACAATCTTCATGAAGATACACTTTAACCGAATCAAAACTCTCACTCAACTAACACTAAAATTTTCGCAATCGCTTGTTTTGTTTTGTTTTTCAACGTTGAAATTTAGCAAAAAGTTTACAAACGTGCGCAAATTTTTCTGCAGTATTTTAAAAACACTATTAACATTTGTTTTCCACTTCCATCATTTTTTAATCAAGCTTTCAAGCACTTGTGATGAATTAGACCACATTAAAGTCATACCGCTAAAACGTTAGATTTTCAATTATTTTTTGTGGTAATGTCAGTATAATTAAAAGTATAAGAGTAAAGTTTTTATCCAGTCTTTGCAAAAAGTTTGCAGCAACGTTTCAAAATTTTTTCCAATTAATGAACGAAGCAAATTAATATAACTGCAAAAAAGTTGAGCAGTGAAAGGCCACGCTATCACCGTTTAAAATGCACCATGTTCGTAGGTTCTTGAACACTCTGAAGTTGATACGTTTTTGACATTAAAAGAGTAACCAACCTTACGTATAGTCATTTTTTGTTTGAAATCGATATGTGTGTTGCAAAATCCATTAAACCATTCCATGTTTACATATTTGGTATTACAACCAGTACAATATCCTCTACAAGACCACTAGAAGAGCGTTTTTCACTGTAAAATTGTTTCAGCCGCATACTTTTCTCTTGGCTACATAGCTTGGCTACATAGCAGTATATACTGGCTATGGCTTTTTTTCAGATTGGTCACTTGTTGCTATACATAAAAGTGTTTGCTTATAATCTGAATCCGATCTGATTTTTATTTCTAAACCCTCAAACTCTCACTGTAAAGACCGGTTCAAAGCGCAAAATTTCGATTCCACTGATACCTCTATTATCAACAACTTCGCATTTCTTTTTCGTTGCTATGCAGCGTTGCATTAAATTTTTTTTTTTTGTGAAATTTAGTCGATCGTTGTTGCTCTGTCTCTAAAGTATATGCAGCTGTGTGAGAGATTAGAAATAGGATTATGTAACTGGTAGATTAAAGATAGCCAACAGTGGATGACGCTGTTTAAAAGTGCTTTTATGTAAATAACTTCATTTACATTGAGCGAACCTATTTTAAAACTTTGACCAGAAATACCACAGAATTTATAAAGCAAAATCTTCGACTCAAGAAGTCTTTTGTTTTACAACTTGATTTGGGTCTAGCTGAAACCTATCTACCGGCCGGTTAGCTCGGTTATTAAGCCCACGCTATTGGTGCGGGAGCTTTGGGGTTCGATTCCAGGGCCCCTCAAACCTGACGGAGCGGCGCAAACAACTCGCTACGGTTGCGACGTGCCCCGCCATTCGTTACACGCTTTGGTGTAATACCGCGAGTAATAACAAGATTTAACTTGATTATGTGATGAAACCTTTCTGCAAGCCATTGCATATCAAAATTGCTTCGAAATCATGTTTAGTGTGTAACCAGAAATATCTTGTCCACAAAGTGCTTTTGTAAACTCTTCACTTCGAAATAATTGCTTGAGCTCGATATCTGACTGCGCGTGTAGCAACTCCAATTGAAAATTATCTGGAGCAGAGGCCACATTAACTGCAATAGGATTTGCAAACATTTTCATTATGGGCAAAAAAAAATTCATTCCGTTGATACGACGATTGAACTCATCAATTAAGTTACGTGCTTTCATGCTTTATAATTTTCGTTATAATTACTTCAGTGTTTTCATGCGGCTCCATACGTACTGTGAAATTTGAAATTCGGTTCCGACTACAAAAAAGATTGGGAGCCTCTGGCCTACAGCGTCATTACGTAGTAGTACAGTAGGTATTTTTTGGCCCTTGCTGTAGTGTTATTTGCACCTAAAGTACTGTATTACCTAAAAGGCTTCAAGGGCATTGTTTTCTGTCTTTTTATGTGCGGACACGAAACGACAAGAAATGATAAGTGAAAAGCGATATTTAAGAACTAGCTTTACAGACTAGTTATGTCGCAGCAGAACACAAAAATATTTCGTTTATACACGAAATAGTTTCACCGCAAGTAGTCGCTAGAGAGTTACTTGTTTTATTTAAAACGTTGATACTTTTTTACTTAAAACCCTCATAGATTGATGTTGCTTGGCAAGCCAACACGGTGTCGAGGAAAACTTTTTTGAAGTTTTATATAGTTGGTTATCAGCCTTTATAAGAACGATTGTATTAATATATAAACAGATTTCACAGTGGTGAGATTGAAATTATATTTTTAGCCGATTCTATTTCAACTATTTGTACGGGCATAAACGGCAATGCTATAGCCAGTTCGCTGATTTAAAAAAATTCAGCAAACTGGTTCTATAGAACCGGTGTGGACTGGCTAAATGACACCACCGAGATTGCATGGCCTATCATCTGAAAAAACACACATGGTGAAGAATGGTGAAGAACTGTCACGATGGTTGCGCTACGTTCGTCAATTCATTTTCAATCGAAAAGTTTTTTGATCGCTGCTGTTACATCGCCATTCTTCGCATTTAATTTTGGCCAATCATACTTTTGTATTTTTATAGTATCGAACGCGAACTTCTGTTTGCTGGGTTTCCTTTGGCCTCTGAAATGATTTCTGCGACCAGTTGATTTGCATTTTTTCGTTCGTTACGTTCGAGATTCAGTCTTTGAAGCAGTTTGCAACCTTTTCTGTGCAGCTGCTTCCTTTTTTGAATTTCTCAATTTTTTTCTTGCTGCTATATCTCACCTTTGATTTCTAGTTCATTTCGAATTTGGACGGTTGTCATGAAGAACCGACTGTCTAAGACTATTCATATTCTGTTCAACAATTTATTCTGACGTTTTCAAGACTGAGAATTTCTCTTGCCGGTAGTAGTGAATTAATGATATTTATTGAATGCCCATGACGTCAGATTGAGTGATTTTGAATGGTTCTCCATACGATTTTATATGGTTGTTATCACTGATAAGACACGTAATCCCGAAACACGAGGGCTCAGATCCTATCTTGTATGATATTTATAACTTTATTTAAGAACCCGGTCTCACAGGCAATTTTAATTATAAACTTCATTCATCGTTTACCTCTTCTGGGTTGTCTAACCTCTGGCTTCAAATATTCTGTTTGACTATACTTTGAGCGTGAATTTGTGTCTGCCCCTGCTCGTCTTAGGTTTTTCTTCAAAAATTTAGTATCATTAGGTTGTTTTTTAGAAACCTCTAAAAGCGCAAATCATGCTATATGTCGTTATTCTGTTCCAATACATTCCGCGAATATTGTTCTGTCGAGTTGCGCAGCGAGTTTCGACATGAAGCTAACTCTTCAACAGGGCCGAAACTAGGCAATGCGGGCCCCCCCCCCAAAATCATCTTTCGGGGCCCCCTAAAATATTTTTTCTTGGATGGTGATGCAAAAGAGCGAGCCCCGAAGGGGCGATGCCAAGCTAGGGGGATCTGGAGACATGCCCCCCCAGAAAATTTTGCGGAATTCGACCTTATTTTGGAGGCTTTTTGTGCGTTTTGAGCCGTCAAAATTCCTCAGTTTTAACAAGGTTTAGTAGTCTGTTTTACTAGGTCCCTTCCAAACCGACAAAAATAATGCTGCAAGCAAACCTTACTCTAACATTTCGCTACCTATGCGAAGAAAAAACGTTTTTAAGGCTTATTTTTGCGCCTTTCACTTGAGGATGAAGGGCCCTTGGTATGCTACTAAACGTTTGTTTGCTAGTTTTGCGACTGCTATTTTTTGAAAAATTCGCAGGGGCCCCCTATGGTCAAAAGTATAAATATAGTATGGGGGCCCCACATCGCGTGAGTTAAGACAAAAAATATATTGAATCTTAGAATAGGCCTATTTAAGGCACCTTTATCATACGTTGAGTAAATAGTACTACGTACTGCCTATTTACGGGGCCCCCTTTTTGTGCGAGGCCCCCCCGGTTGAAGGGTTCGAGGGGCGCTAGTTTCGGCACTGCTCTTCAAGCAGGCTTAAGTATTTTACAGCTACCAAAGTCCAAATCTAGTTTCAGCTATATTCCCTAAAAGTGCTCTCTATCACTATACTGTAAGATTGAAAACTATCAATCAGGTTATAGCAGCCAATTTAAATTCTGCACTACCCGTATTTAAAATAAACGTCTGAACTGCTTGTGGAGAGATTCTACTGCTTTATTTTATTTAAATACGTTTCAACAAAATTGAAACAAAAAATAGCGAAACATCTACAATATTTTACTGCAAAAATTCTAAGTTTAGCCTACTGCTTTTGAAGAATTTATAAGACGTTCAACTGATTTGGTGGAGTCGCATCTACAATCAGAAAATATACTGCAGTTGTAACGGTGCAGATGTTGAGGAATCTGCCTTCATGCTGTTGTGCTTTCAGAAGCGGGACCGAAGTGATTTTGTCATGTTGTACAAACTGGCGACTTTATTAATTAAAAGTACCATCCACATCAACAGAAATAAACAAAAAACTGACCATTTCGGTAATACATACCGAAGAATGTGCGTTACATTAGATGCTGTTGGATAAAAAAAACTTTTTAGTTCAAATTTTGTCTTTTTAACCAAGTTAAATGAAGCAAATTCGATTTGGAAAACTTGTTTAACATTTGCTTCAGTCTAAAACTTACCAATAATAAATATGGAACAATGCTGTCCGATAAAAAACGTTTCAAAATTTAAATTGCGTGATAGTTTAAACCGAGCAGAAATTTCTAATTTTGGAACACAAAAACTCTGCAAGCTTTGATGTATTGTAGATGGACGCAGAACGTGTCTTGGCTTGCAGCAGAGAAAGACAAATTGTGTAATATTGCATTTATGGGAACTTGAACGCAATGTTTGAGCCAAAACAACATCAATACTTGCTCTGAAGCAACCAACTTGGCATCAAAAAGTGATTCGTCATCGGTTTTTGAATATAAGTTATTTAATTGCTCTGCATTTTGATTGGAAGACGTACGTGTGACTTCAAACCACAAAAACTATAAAAAATTCTGCAAATAACAACAAATTTACGATGCTAATGCAATGACAGGATATTTTCATAAACTACCTTAGTTCAATTTTTTTTTTTTTGGTGGGGAATATTTCAAAATACATTGCATGCATAATTTAACTCAAAACAATAGTTTGAAACGGTATATTGTAATTCTAGGCTACTACGGTACAAGTTGTGCTTGTTGGTGATCCAATTTAAAATAGGAACGAATGATGTGCAATGTACAATTTGCACAAACACATTGTGCTCTAGAATGTTTTCTTTGTGAGAATCGAGTCTGTACTAATGCAGCTTAGTTTAAAATTCTGCTAATGGCAGCATGAAAATTTTAACCTACCATAACGTTGTTAACGCCCTCATAAACCTTTCAGTGAAAGAACTGCTTGGTATTTAATATTGATCTACTTGCCACCTAATGACCGTAAATTTTCTCGCAATTATATGCATACTAAATGAGTTGACATGCGTCCGAAATTTTTTGGTTCCTTGAAACAATTTACGCAGATAAGTTAAAAATAAAACCGATTCGCTTACTGATTGTTACATTTACATTTTCTGGATTAAAACCTCGATTATATTTTTGAACGAAAATTTTTGCAAATTTAAGCTTAAGCTAAAACAACAATTAATAACATTATATGTGATCAATTTTTTGGCTGTTGAATGAATACTTGACTGTTTAAGTATTTTTCGAAGTAAAATGCACTTTCAATTTGGCAATGATGATAAATTTTAATTCCAAATCTGCATTTTTCTGCCGCCAGCCAGAGTGATCTCATACAGGGCGGGCACGTGCATTCATTTTGCTATAAAAGCAACCACTTACGTCAGACGCTTCAACATTTTTGACAACGTCGTTTTCTTATGGTAATGAAACTCTACATTACAAATTACTTTCCCGATAACGGAAAAAATCGTTAACAGGCCTATGAACACTTTTGCTTAGTAGATACTAGTTAGGTACTGTATATGCTGCAAATACAGTGTAGGTTAGTTATTAGCGGAGGTTTGATTATGGGATTAATTAGTAGAGGTGTGATTTAGGTCAAATCAAACCAAATCTTCATTATACTCGCGGTATTACGCCAAAGCGTGTAACGAGTGCCTGGGCTACATAGCTCCAAAGGAACGTCGCAGCGGTAGCGAGCCGTTGGCGACACTGTGCTAATTTGACCGACCGAAGAATCGAATCCCAAACCTCCCGCACCGATAGCGTGTGCGCTAAACAACTGAGCTAAAGGCCGGTACCTTTAGATTTAGGTATATGCAGCAAATACTGTGTAATACTGCATTCTTAGAATGATCAAGACTATAGTCAGGGCCGAAACTAGGCAATGCGCCCCCCGAAATCATCTTTCGGGGCTCCCTAAAATTTTTTCTTTGATAATGATACAAAAGAGCGAGCCCTGAAGGGGCGATGCCAAGTTAGGGGGATCTGGGGGCATGCCCCCCAGAAAATTTTGCGGAATTTGACCTTATTTTTGAGGCTTTTTGTGCGTTTTGAGCCTTCAAAATTCCTTTGTTTTAACAAGGTTTAGTAGTCTATTTTACTAGGTCCCTTCCAAACCCACTAAAATAATGCTGCAAGCAAACCTTACTCTAACACTTTGCTACCTATGCAAAGAAAAAACGTTTTTAAGGCTTATTTTTACACCTTTCACTTGAGGATGAGGGGCCCTTGGTATGCTACTAAACGTTTGTTTGCTAGTTTTACGACTGCTAATTTTCGAAAAATTCGCAGGGGCCCCATGGCTAAAAGCATAAATATGGTATGGGGGCCCCACATCGCGTGAGTTAAGACAAAAAATATATTGAATCTTAGAATAGGCCTATAAGGCATCTTTATCATACGTTGAGTAAATAGTGCTACGTACTGCCTATATACGGGGCCCCATTTTAGTGCGGCCCCCTCCCCCCCGGTTGAAGGGTTCGGGGGGCACTAGTTTCGGCACTGACTATAGCGACTTTTTTCTCGATGTGTTTTCCAATTTAAGGCCAAGTAAACAGGAAGCAACGACTCAGGGGCGTGCTCAGGAATTTGAAAAGAGAAGGGGGCGCAATTTGAAGCCGTCCGTTTTCCGCCTAAAGTTAAGTAAAGAGCAAAAAAAAGCTCAACACGTCCGCAGATGTCCAATTTTCCGGCCCAAAGTCAAGTGAAGAGCAAGAAAAGGTCATCACACCCTCAGATTGTCTTATTATATATATCACCTTTACACCACAAAAGTTTTGTGCATATGTCTGCGGGGAGGGGAGGCGCGCCCCCCGCCCCCCTTGGATACGCCCCTGCAATTACAATAACATTAGAGCAAACCTAAATTGAAAATTTTACAAATCCAACGATACTGTGCGCTCAAAAAAGTTTATTAGCATGATTTTCTAAACTGTTCAAATTTTGCAACTTAAAAGAAAACGATTTCGATTTGATTTTGTAGTCTGCGCAGCGTCAAAAAATACAAGTTACCGTGAGCTCCGCTGGACTATATTTACAGTTTGGAGCGAAACGTTTTTGTTGAATTTGTGATATAGTTATTACAAATACTATCATCTTATTTTGATTTACTTACTCTCGGAGTACAAGTCGGTTTATCAATTGTACAGATAAGATCTGATTGGTAAAAACATGGTATTTGCATTTCACGTCAACCCTGCGACAGATTGTTCTTACGTAGAATTAAATTTGCATGTAATTAATCGGACGAATAGAACAAATGTATAACAACATATAATTTTTGTTAATTTTCTTGGATTTTGTCAAATTGGTTAGTTGCAATATGCTAACATTATTCAAGATAATTTACCACCATTTGATCTTAATTAATAATTAAATCCACTTCATTTAAAGAATGTTACCAAGGATGATCTGAAGTGCAGTTGGTACAGCGTAACAAGAATGATCACGCTATGATGATCACACTTTACACGCAGACAGTTTTCTGTTGTCACGCGCTTCTATTTGAATACGTGGTTGGGTGTAGCCAATTTCATTCCACCTTGACGTGTGGAATAATGCAGTACTTTTGTATTTAAATTGGTACTTGAACTGAGCAGATTATCCCGAAACATCATCTCAGAATTTGCGCTTTTTTGTAAAAAATTACTTTACAACTTCAGTGATGATGATTTATAACTGCTTTTACAATGATTATGAAGTTATGAGTGTTTGGCCAGGAATAAACCATGATTCATGCATTATCAATACAAATAGTGAGAAAAGATATTAGCATGTTCAGACGGCTTACGTGCCGACTACTCTAAGGATTACTTGGTTGTAACTAGTCCATTTGCTGTCATTACTAATGGTTGAAAAGTTTCAAAGCAATTTTTTGTGATAGATTCAAAAACTTTGAGACAAGTTCATGTTCTAAAGTCGCTAAAAACTATTTGCATACTTCCGTTAAGAACTTAACTCGATTTTATCATAATTTGAAGTAAAACTACATCGTTTTGGGATTTTTTAGTTGTTTTTGGCGGGCTTGACTAATGTCTACGTAGCCAATTTTTTTGGCCATATTTGCTTTCTACATTAATGGCAATCTCATGTAAAACATTGCAACACTTATATCGAAAATATCAATTATGTTTATTAAATTATCTTGAAAGATCAA
This sequence comes from Trididemnum miniatum, assembly GCA_964006365.1. Classification (NCBI taxonomy): domain Eukaryota; kingdom Metazoa; phylum Chordata; class Ascidiacea; order Aplousobranchia; family Didemnidae; genus Trididemnum; species Trididemnum miniatum. Next base: position 26,666,806 of record OZ023232.1, on the reverse strand, counting down.
GTTAATTTAAATTAGCCTGGGCCTAGTTTTTTGTTTTGTCTGTTTCTGCCACTGCAATGACATTGTGTACCTCACAAAATGTTCTTCGTTATCATTCGGTGTACGACTATTGTTTACATTATGCTTAATTGCAAATATTTGCTTAGTATACAATGTCAGCAAATTGATTAATTTTACATTCATAAACTCTGTATATTTATTGCGGTAAAGTCAACAGCAGTAACAAAAAGCAATATTAAAAATGCTGTAATTTTACCGTGAATATGGCAGTTTTTAACAGGCTTCTGTGCTGCCGTGATGGGCAGTGGGCACGATAAACCTTTCTGTGCCAAAGCGATAACGATAATATCAAAAAACCCTGAACGATACCAATAATCGATAAATATCAGTTTCTTAAAGCAATATCAGTAATCGATAAATTATTGCCGAATAGTTTTTCCGATAAATGTTGCGGTAAAAGTTCAACGTGTTTGACGAAGTTTGTTTTTGCAAGTCAAATTGCAAAAACTTTTTTTCTAAATTTTTCGAGAAATTAAAGAGAGCATTCACTGAATCTGCCGCGGCATTAAATAAATCAAAAAGAGATAAAACAAAAAGACTTGTGTTGTTAGCAGAGATGGGTTAAAACGAGACTTAATGGACACCGTAGGCTATATTTTTTCATAGCGCCAACTCACCAATTTTAACATCATGTGCGTAAAGAATCGCTTATTGTGATAATTTGTCGGCGATAACAAAATGTATTACAAAAGCGATATCGATAATTGATCAATCAAAACTATTTTGAGTGATAACAAAATCGATAATAGATTATCGCCGATAAATTATCTCGATAAATGCCCATCAGTGCTGTTAAGGCCCTTTACCTATTCAGAAAGTAAAGCTGGCATCACCATTGGTGCAGTCCAAAGGAAATCACCTAAACGCAGTTGGAAGTCACAAGGAAGTTTCCGCATCAGAATTAAGTTTAAAGTTTTTAGTCTAATTTGGGCTTTCGCTTTCGTCCTATTATTTTCAGCCAGTTTACACCACTATCATACAGGATACATAGTAAAAGGTTCTTTTACTAGACTGTCTAATACATTAACTAATGGTATTAACATTCAAACAACGAAGAAAAGTGCAGTTAAAAAACAAAAAGTTAAAATAAAAGTCGAAAATTGTGATTGCTTTTAATTTTGTAATTCTGTATCAAAATAACCCGTGAATGTTTGGGATCAAGTTTAAATTTAGGCTACATAGACATGTGTCGTTAGCAGAGATGGGTATTTATCGAGACAATTTATCGGCGATTGTTATCGGCGATAATCTATCACCGATTATCGTTATTGCTCAAAACAGTTTTGATTTATTGATTACTCATATCGATTTTGTAATATATTGTGTTATCGCCGATAAATTATCACGATTAACGATTCTTTACGCACACAGTGTTCAAAGTTAGTGAGTTGGCGCTGTGGCAAAAATTCACTGCGTCCATCCAGTTTTGTTGCAATTTAAAAAGTCTCTCTTAGTTTTGTTTGATGCCACGGCAGAGTCCGTGAACTGCTCTCTTTTCTTGAAAAATCTATAAAAACAATTTAGCAATTTGACTTTCAAAAAAACTTCGTCAAACATATTGAAAATTTACCGCAACATTTATCGGAAAATTTTGTTGGCAATAATTTATCGATTAATTACCGATATCGCTTTAAGAAATTGAGATTTATCGATTACACAGGTGGACATCAAATTTGTTGTTTCACTTTCGTGTAGTTTCCTAGTATAATTTATGGCTGCTGATTTCAAATCTGCAAACGATTTTTTTCCATCACTTCAGGATTTTGCGCAATTTTAAAACAAATTTTGTATGTAGTAGTCGATAACTTCTGCAGTATTATTCATAGTTTAATGCTTGTTATCCTGTGTAATGCAACAATGAAGCCACTTATTGCCTGTGCACTACAGCCATTGGTTGCAGTAAGCTTTGTATGTTTTTACTCAGCAGTTTTCAGCTTCTTCGTTGTCTGGCTAGCAATCGCATCAGTGTGTATGTGCGGAGAATGGTAGAAAATAAACGACATAAGCTAATTGGAGGCCACACAACGACAGCATAATGTCGCGTACACCTGGGCAAAACACTTTTCCAAGAATGCTCTTGTATTGGTTCATCTAAGACAGAGGTACACACCTAAAATGAGGACACGTGCCAAAGTTTTCAAAATCATCTCGTCGCATGCCATGCCAGTTTCGAATAAATGATGGTATTTAAACAAACTTCCGTAAAACTGACACCACTAACATTATAGCCTACTTCAGAATTCCAACGCAATGAGTACCGGTACGTATTTACTGAAACACTACTGTATAAGGGGCCAGAAATGTGTGAATTAACATGGTGATTTACGTTAATATCAATATAGGCCCGAGTCATCACGATTTATTGTAAAAATACAAGAATTACTTTTTACCAAATTGTTCGTTCGCCACTTTCGAGCTATGGCGCATCATATTTGGCACACGTGCCCTGTGTTGTGCACTTCTGCTCTAAGGTAATACTTCCATTCCTCCATATTTATTTGGATGACATGAAGCGATATGTTAAAGCTTCAGGTATGTTAAGTAATAATAAACAAGGTGCCTACTTCTTGCATATTACCAAAAATTTTTTAAAACTAAGCAGTGAAAAAGTGAAATAAGATATTTGCGCTGACCAACAAATTAGGCAACTTATGAATGATGAACAATTTCAGGCATCAGTGACACTTGTGGAGAACGGTACACTGCTATCCTTTAAAGAAATGGCTCTTAAATTTCTTGGTATTGAGAAAAATCCTTACTACAGAAGCATGTTGACAATTTTTGAAAATTTTAGTGCTGAATGAGAGTAAAAGTGCATTTTTTACATTCTCTCCTTGATTTTTTCCCTTTAAGGTGGGGTGTTGTGGAACAAAATGAAAGATTTCATGAGAACATACAAAACAAGGGAAACAAGGTACAGGGGTGATGGGACTGCTCAGTAATGGTGGACTATTGTTGGCTATTAAAACGTGATGGCCATCAGTTAGAGTCTATAACACGCGAAACAGGGGATTTATGCCACTCTGCCAAGAAAGTGAAACTACCTGCTTGACCTTAAAACTGGGTCAATGAAGGCTGAAGCTTAAGTGGTCATCAATATTTACGCGTAACCTATATGCACTGGTGGAAGTATTTCTTATAAATTTTGCGACAAATTGTGACGTCATAGAGCAATTTCGAGCGCAGATTTGGAATCAGCGGGGTCGAATTATCCAAACACAATTATTTTGTGAAAACAACAGAAATTTTTTTAAAAAATGTCCATCGGTGTTATTGGTATCGCCCAGGGCTTTTTTGAAATCATCAATTAAATTATCGGTATCTCTTTAGTACAGAAAAGTTTATCGTGCCCATCACTGGTTGTTAGTGGTGTATACTGGTTGTTAGTGGTGTATACTGGTTGTTAGTGGTGTATACAGCAAGCGCTCATCCTTTTTCAAGACTTCTCCAGTACAGATTAAAGCTTTTCTCTCAGACTGTGCTACTTACGAGTTGTATCTCATATATGAGGAAACTACTTCACAAGTCCTCTCTCCTCCATCCCTCCGGAAAACTTCTACATACTTCCCTGTTTATTGCATTGCAATAAAAATTGCTCCTGCATTGAATTTACAAGGCACTACCAAAAAATTTATCATCGCAGCTAAGCTCCTGCGTGTTCTACTAATTACCAACAAAATTTACCAACATCTTTACTATGAGGGTACGTGCACTGGATACTTGTCACAGCAGTTTAAGATTTTGACAATGAAGTTCACTAGAGCAAAACGGGGAAAGGTTAGCTTATAGCTGTAATTAAAGTATGAAAGAGTAGTCATTTAAGAGAAATCATAAATTTATCATCACTCATTTTGAATAAAAGAAGTTAAATCGCAGCGAATTGCACAACGAACCTTACTAAAAAAGCTAAAGTAAAAAATTACTTTGAGGTTAACTTACAATATTCATAAGATTATAATGCATTATGCAATTTAAAAATGTAATGTGCAAAGAGAGTTGTGTATATTTGGCGCTTCTGTGCTAGCTTGATTTAAATTTATCAGTATAATGTTTTTGATGGGCCAGGCCACTCGTTACACGCTTCGGCGTAATAACGCGATTATGATGAAGATTTGATTTTTTTTTGTATAATTTTTTTAATTAGACTGTTTCATGTGAATATCAAGGATTGCGCTACATTTGTATGACATGCACGAATCTTATATCAGAATAAATGCTGTTTGATTTGATTTCAATTAACCCTTGGCCTAGTTCAGCGTGGTCCAATTCATTATATCGCGGGCCATAAAATGCCGCTTACTTATCTCGCGGGCCAAAGTTTAATAGAAGGCTTCTCAATTGATTTTGATCCGTGGACCACCATGCCTATTCAGATGTCTCCGTGGACCCCAAAAAAGTGATAGATTTTCACGGCAGAAAAATCCATGGCTGGTGTGTAAAGGAGCAAAAAAAAAGGGTCTTCATCTCAGAAAAGCCCACAACTAATAAAATAGGTCTCCACTGCAGAATGAACCGCAAACTGACAATAAAAATACATGTGTGAGCAAAAAAATTATAAAAAAAATACATCGAATTTAAGTGACAGGATGTGCACCTCTTCAACGCAAATCATGGACCCATTGAATGGGACGCCATGGACCCCCAGTTGAGAAGACTGGTTTAATAAAAAATGTTGCTACTTGCTATGTCTTATTAAGCATATAACACGACCTATAAATGACCTTTTGTGTCATTGTTTAATAATAATAATGCTATCAAAAAGCGATTAATCATCGCGTAGCGAATAAATAATGCCCCTTCTAATTTCGTAATACTGAACTTATTTGGCAATATTTTTGAACTGCGACACTGCCTGAACGATTGTGTGGTCATAATCAGTAACTGAAAGTTTTGCATCGTTAGTGCTGTTTTGGCGTTCTTTTTAGCGCGTGTTTAGCACATGTTGGTAAAAATGAAAATTATCAGTAACTCGCTTTTTCTCAATATACCTTTTTAAGTAAGGTTATTCGGCGATTAAAAGCGATCGAGAAGGACACTATACGACCGAAAGTTTTAAGCAAGCCTGTGAAAGTCAAGGGTCTTATCGCTTTACCTGTTGGCCCCGACTCATCCTCGTTGCTGCTGACGTGAAACTGCTCTTTGACTCCCACGCAACAAACTGAAATGTAATCCGTTGTAATTTGATGAACAAAGCACCACATAATTTATGAAACAAAACGGTACAGGCTGTTCAGAACTGAATTTAAAAAGCAAAAATGTAAACGCAGTCGAAAATTACAAAACCAACGACTAAGTAAATGTTTTCCAACCTAAACATGCAAATCACCCGTACTTCATCGCGAGCCAAAAAAATTACTTTGCGGGCCAAAATTGGCTCGCCGGCCAACAGTTGGACCACCCTGGCCTATAGTTTAATTCAGCTTCAGTTTTTTGATGGAGGTCCCGTGTTTTTGTTAGCTTACTTGTAGGTTTACTACGTAGGTGTTAATCGCGTTAAATACGTATTTAAAAACACAATTAGGTCCACTAATGTGATGAGTAACACCAAAATGTGATTTAAAGAGTTTTAAAAAACGAACAAGTTGAGGGATTTTTTACTAAACGACTTTATTAGTCGAAATAAGCTCATTGCACTCTTCAATGAATTGCAAGATCTGCATGTTTGAAGGATATGCGTAGATCGGAAGCACAAGGAAGCAAAAGATCAACACTTTTCTATTCAACTTTAAGCGTTACATGTGAGTCGCCGTTTTACACAACGAACTTTTTCGCAAAAGCGTTAAAAGGCATGACGCGAGTATCTATAAGCAGTGAGCACTTTGCGTTGAATAGTTATGTAAGTCATAATATAAAAGCAGAATTTCCTCAGACAAAGTAATAAAAGCAGAATTAATAGCTAGTAGTAAACAGAAAATTAAATTGTGGTTCAGCACCTAAACGCTATATAAGCCATGAATTTATTTTTCCTTCGAAAGATGTTTATATTACTACTACAGATTGTTTTAACTGCATAGACTACAATAGTTATTAAAGTTTTCAAAAATTATACCGATAAAAAAATGGACGTACACCCTCCGTACCAAGTTTGCAGCTTTAACTTATGCAAATACGGCGTGGAAAACTATCTTTAGTGCGATATTGGCGATGAAACGCATTGACGCAGCAATTTTTTACTAAAATTTCTAAAACAAATCATTTACCAAAAAAATCTTGTCAAAAATGTAAAAAAATACGTAAAAAATGCAAAATAATGTTTGCCCACAAAACTCAATATAAATTTAACATTTTGAATAAAATTGGGCAAAAAAATTGCTTCAAAACTCATGAATTGACCTTACAGCAAGACAAGTTGAATTAGTCACGTTGTGGAATTGGCCAGAAAGCTGCCACAACATTAACACTTAAATTGATGGAAACAAAGCACGAATTTTTCACCGAAAAAGCAAGATTCTCAGAAAAGCATTAAATAAAGCCAATTGACGTCGAAGCAAAAAGAAATGAAATATAAGATGCTTATAACCAGTTTCATTTGCCGAGAGTCGAGTCAAAAAATTTTGCAAAACGAAGGCAAGACAAAAAAAAATAAAATGAGCAGTTCTTAGTTGGTCAAAATTTAATTTTTCCTTATGAAGTTTAAAATTTACAAAAATTTTTGTAATTCATTGTCGTATATTTAGATTTTATATACGATCATTTTGATTGCTAAACATTACGGTAAACTATTAAAATTATATTGTAGTGATAAATAAATTAAATATTTTTGAGATGGTTTTCCAAGTTGTAAACTGAAAATTCATCAGTTCATTTAGAGGTACAGCAAATTCAGTGAGCGTTTTTCGAGTCAGTAGCCATGGCAACGATTTTGGCAGCGAATCAAACTCCCTAGGGCCCGATCTTTATAACTCGGTCACGATATATCGTCGGGCCATTTTACCGACAAAATTTTGATAGACTGGTAACTTACAAATTTGTTGTATGCAGAGTTCTTATATAGTTTGTATTTAATATTGTTGCATCTTTCATTTGAGCTAGTTTTCTAAAGTCAGTTGAAAAAACGATCAATGGCGTGCAGTAGAAATTGTAGATCTCGTGATGCTACTTATGTGTTCTCAAACACACTACGAACATTTAACGATGCTGTTCGTAATTGTGCGAGTGTCGGGGGAGAATTGGTCACTGATTTAACCGCAAGAAGCCTCAACTCGATCAGATCATGTTGCTATTGGCAGCGAAACAATCAACATTATTGGATTGGAATTTTTCGAAACAATGAATGTCCTAGTCAACAATTTCCGTACCAGATGATTGGATCTGGGGGGGAGTGCGTAAGGGAATTTCCCTTAGCTATCCAACAAATCAATAATAACACCAACTGCACCGGAGTTGTATTGGAGCGAACAAGAAACAGCAATCATAACGCAAGAGCTACAGAGCGTCTTTGTGATCAAGGAGCAAGGTTTATCTGTAAATTTTCCAGATCTCGACCAGTAGTTACAACCACAACTGTCCCAACAACTACAGCAGTTCCAAAAACTGCAACAGCCGATTACACTACACAAGATGCGTGGTTTACGGAGCAAAATGCAACTCAGTCCCCAGCTCTAAACGCTATATCCACCGAAGATATAATTGTAAAAAGCGCAGTAGGTGGAGGCGTTGCGTTTATATTACTTCTCTTTGTGATCGCCGTCATTTCGTCTCTCTGCAGAAAAGATAAAAAAGAAAAAAAAAGAGTGTGTACAGTCGAGTCTGAATACAGCGATCATCGCAACATAACCCCATTGCCGGATTCATATTACAGGTAAAGATCATTATCTAAACCTAAGTCGCGAGCTTGATAAACATTTTTGAATAGTGAAAACGGAACAGGATTTTTGTGGTTGACCTTAAACATTAAAAAGAAACAAAAATAATCTGTTTTTAACAAATTATTGCATTTTGCCGCAATATTTTTTGTTTAATCGAGCTTCTGCGATGAGACTCTATAAGGTCGTAACAGTAGCTGTCAGAAAATTGAGTAATCCGCAATATTGTGCATTTCAGTCTTGATCCTGTTCTATCAAAGCGGAGAAACAAGGCCAAGGCTAATTCCCGAAGAACTCTCAGCATCCCAGCAATCGATCCTGAAGCGGTACACTACATCTTCCCAGACTCTTTTCCTTCGCCGAAGAATAACGATGATGCTTATCATGAGTACGCGGAAATTGACGGAAGTTCACTCAAGCTGCCGATCCAGAGCCAAAATTCACTAAAACTTCCGACTGAGAGCCAGAGTCCACTTAAATTACCGATTGAGCCCACATACGAAAAAGTGGATGCTTTTAGCTTCAATTCCAACGACCGGAAAGGTGAAAACAACGACAACCAGCAGCTTAAAAGTTAACTACGTTGCAAACGTAGGTGGAAAATCACTGACATAGGCTTTAGCTTGCAACATGCGCAGAAAGCCGTGATGGACTGCGCATTTATGATTAGAAAATAAATTTGAGAGGTTACTTAACCTGATAACGATTTGGAGACCCTTGAAGCCTTCGACGGCCCGTCGATTAATTGACTCTCGTGTGCCGTGTGTCTTTTGACCTCAGTTGTTGAATTGACGACTAGAAACTGTTGAGAACCCGCAAGTATTACACAGTTCAAATGTCTACTATGTTTGCATTTTTGTAGTGAGTTTAACTATTACATGCCATGTTTGAGCAAAAATGTGGTCGCTTTTAGGTCAAGTGACATATAGGATATACATCAGGCAAAGTTCAGACAAAACCGACACTTTGAATTATATATCGGTATTTTTGCTTATGAATTAATTTCTTAGTTATCACAATTAGAAGCAAACCACTTGTGGTTCTCAAGTCGCATTTGCACTCAGTATTTTCAATCCTACTCGGCCTTTTTTACGTAAATGTAAATGATTGTGCGAAACACAATCTAGACTAAATTATTTCTTTGAAAATGTGTAATTTTGATTTATCGTTTTTGCTTGTCTGTGTTTGTTATTATTTGCATAGTGGCTTTATTTTTTCTGTTTCTGAGAAAGCAAGTATTTAATGGATCATGAACTTCGAACATGACCTTTGTGTGGAAAAAAATTTTTTTGCTAAAACGTTTTTTAATGGTTTCGTTGTGCTCTTAGTTATATTTGATCAAATCGAAAATACAATGACATTTTGAATATTTTTATGCATTGTTTATGTTAGAAACCGCAGAGTAGATATTGCAAAAGCTACCGGTACTTTCATAAGTGCAAGAGTCAGGTTTACGACTGCAGGGGTGTGCCCAGAAATTTGAAAAAGGTAAAGGGGGGCATTTTAAATCCGACCCAGCAGGGCCGGATCTGATGATGAGCAAAAAAAAGATCATCACGCCCCAGATTGTCCTTTGTACAAATATCACCTTTACTTAGTGCATTTGCCTGCGAGGGGGCGTTTATCATAAATAACTTTTTTAATAAGCAAAGTTAAATCTTACATCGTAGTACTAGTGCAGAGCAGGGTAAGTTCATTAGCCATGGCTTAACTAGACAAAGCGTTGTCGAGGCGTCTACTCTGGAAATGATTGCAATTGCCCTAATTTTTTCGTTTCGTATCACAGCAGTTCAAAACCAAACTTCAGGATTCGATTTTTTTTTGCGCAGTTGGTGTTATCAAAAAGGATATCCTTGCTATTGGAAATAAATAACATCGATAAAGAAAAAAAAGAACAACTTACGAAATGATTTCATTTTGCTGAGCCCTTAGCTTTAAATTTAAATAAACAGCCCAAGAAGTACCGTATAGCAAGTTCGACGCAAGAAAAATTGCAACGCTGTAAGAATTTTGCTGGTGCAGCCTGTTGTTGTCTGCTTAAAAATTTACGCAACTACAAAAACGGGTTATAGAAATTACACCGTCTTTCACGACTTTGCCTGTTATCAAACACAGAAGTGGCTTATTGCGTATAATAAATTAACAACCATTAACGAAGCTGCATTAAATTACCAACAAACAACCAAGTCCGACTCTGCTTCAAGTTTAGGTATGCAAACTTAATTTGAGTCAGTTTACCTAATAATATCTTAAAAAACAAAAAAAAATTGTCGCAAGTTTATGCAAATTCTGTCAAGTGATCTTGCCTCGCGTATATACCGGTAACTGCTTGACAAAATGTGGCTTCGCTCTAAAACTACAAGCCGTTTTTTATATATCAAGTCTCTGGCGTTACCTCTGTCACGACAAAAAGTATGGCATTAATTGCACCGTGCCACACTGCCGCAGATCCATGGTAGCCGGAATAATCAATGCTTGTAATATGATAATGGTCATTTCGTAAAATGCAGACGCTTTTCAAGCTCTTTAAGAAATTCGAAGTCTAATCGTAAGCGCCGAACCAAACCGTGTGTAGGAAACAGTCGGACTTTTCATTTCTAAGATGGAAGAAACTGCCTGAAAAACTATCCGCGTTTGATGTTTATCTATATCAAATTACAGAGATGATTTACAAACCATGTTTTTACGGAAGTGAAAAGTGTAAATTGCTTTCGAGACCTTACTAAATGCCCAAGCAAGAGTGCGAAATGCAATAGGCTTACATATCACAAAAAAAATGGAATAAAATTTTATCTTGCAAATAGACAGACATGCTCTGAGCCATCGATATACAGTACCTAAGCCAGGTCTGCACTATAACGATTCTAAGCTGAGCAATTTCATCTGTTTCTCCGCATGATTATTATTATTAGTACAGTGGAATTCGGTTAATGAATCCACGGTTAATAAATCCAAGCGCCGCTGAATACATCCAGTTTACGTGCTTCATGCAGTCAAATTTTTCTTCATTATGTGCTAATAAGCACGTACAATATTGGATTATCAGTTTCGTATGGCCAAGTACGTACATGTCCTAGTGTACTGGTAGGCCTAATCAAGTAGACTAATTGAACACCAGTCGTAGGAGTGTGCAAAATCAGACTAAGGAAGAATTCACTGAGAATCTTGTTTCAATGATACAAAACCAGGATGGAGTTGTTGAAATTTCTGATGACGAAGATGATGATAATGATGGTTCAGAAGAAGAAACGCCATCAGCAGCAGAGATGCGGAAATGTTTTTGTCGCTTGGCCCTGGGGCTAGAGCGTACTGGGTTTAAGAAGATGGACCTGCTTTGTGATATGAAAGAAAAAGTGGATGGCCATCTCAGGAAAACATTTCCACCGAAGCAAACTTCATTGCGCAGATTTTTCTGTGTCGAATAAATATTGAAAAAATACTCCATTTTGTGCATTTTTACCGCTGCAGGGGGATATTCACAATGGTGAGATGCATTTTTAGGAAACGCCGTTTATTAAAGCCGCCGCGTTCTAAATCCAAAACCGGCTGTCCCGAGGTGGATTTATTAACCGAATTCCGTTGTAACTTAGTAGGCTTACTGTAAGTTGGTAGGTCGGTTTCTCCAATAACGAAAATAAAGAAAGACTGGCGTCAAAAAGTCTTGCACGTGTCATAAGCTCAAGCTCACTAACTGCGCATATAGCGCAAACCGTAGGCTTAACAGTTCCTTTTCTTTAATTTTTGTCTGTAAAAGCAGGAGTCCAGTCCAATCTATTGATTTCGGGCCGTAGACCAATTGAGTAACAAATATTTTCAAAACCATTCAAATGTTTTTTTAAGTGGAATTGCCATCTACAGTTATGTAATGACTTGATTTTTGTACAAAGACATCATTGACCGTTTAACATGCAAACAATGCATGACAATTCGGCGAAAAAAGTATTATACTGTATATTGCATAAGAAATATTCAAAACGTTATATAATGTGCTTAAGAAGCATAGTCCAGTTGTTGCTAAATTCTGATCCTTTCAATTGTTTAACCTTTGCTAATCAATGCATCTCATAAGAGATATTCAAAGCATTACACATAGTGCTTGAGAATGATAGTGCAATTGCTGAATGCTGATACTTTCAATTTTTTAACCTATGCTGGTTAATGCATTTCATAAGAGATACTCAAAACATTATATAAGATGTTTGAGAATGATAGTGCAATTGCTAAATTCTGATCCTTTCAATTTTTTAACCTATGCTAGTTAATGCATCCTGAACGCGTTTATTGGTACGCCAGTAATAGACATTTTTATTGGGCGGAAATTGCTTTGTCCAACCATGACGTAATATCTAACTTCACTCCGATTGGTTAAAAAAAATATATATCCACAAAAAGGTTTGTATGCGTTTATACGGTTTCAGCATTCAGACCGTAATATATTTTGCCAAGTTCTTTGCTTTCAATTATTCGTTTCAATTATTTGTTTTCAATTACCGTAATTTATTCGTCTGGTATCACAGTGCCCACACTCGTCTCATCGATAGGCCAATTAACGACGCTTTACGTCTAGTGACCGGATGTTTACGACCAACACCAACTGCTGACTTGTATGCCCTTGCAGGCATCCAGCCATCCGAGCTTCGACCCAAAAGAGCCACGCTGTCCCTTGCTCGCCGTGCACAAGATCCAAAGCACATGCTTCATGAGAGGCTCTTGTCCCCTCCTTAGGTAGGGCATTGGCAGCTCAAATCCAGACGTCCTTTTGTTCCTGCTGTGCTAGCTTTGCTAAACGACGCCGATGCTTTGAGCACTAGTGCGGCAGGTAGTTGGGCGGATCACAAATGGAACACGGAGTGGCAGGAATGCGCCTGGCGACTCCGTGGTTTCATTGCCGACGTCGGTTCTCTGCCATTGGAAATGCATTTCCCCAGACCCGCTTGGGTCAGGCTTAATCGCCTCCGAACCGGCGTTGGCCTATTCGCTTAACAATGCATAAATGGGGTATGGCTTCCTCACCGGCATGCGAGTGTGGAGCGGATGAGCAAACTGCAGACCACCTAATAATATCTTGCCCTATTTATCGCCATTCAAGTGGGGTTGGTGGTCTTGCATTGGATGACATGACCGGTCTTGGTCTTAAGACCGGTCTTAAGACCATTTTTTTAAGGTCTTGGTCTTGGTCTTGGCCAAGACGGTCTTGGTCTTGACCATTTGCGGTCTTGGGTCTTGCATTTTAGTTAGGTCTTAAGACCGAAAGAAATAAAAAGCATCTAGTAAAAATTCAAGTGATCCTGCACAACTACAAAACTTTTTGGTAAAAATTTCAATCTCTGATAATTGGCTTCTCAGCGGTAGATACGTGAGGTAGGAAGAAAATTACAGCAGAATGATGGGAGAGGAGCTGCTTGACAGTTCTCTTCAAAGTTTCAAGTATGTGTTATTTATTTACTTTGATATTAGCTTATAAGGTGTGATGTACAGCAGTCTGGATAAGAGAATGCCGCGCCGGCGATGTTATTTGATGTTTATCTTTGTTAGAGATGCTAATTGCAGCTGTCTACTTTTGGCAGTATGATAAGCTATTGTCATGGGAAGTTAATCAGGCCAGACTCAGGGAGATTGTTTTCAGTTTTATATTATAAAACAGATCTACTGTAATAGGTTACAGGTACAGTTAAGAATGCAGACTCAGGACGATGAACTTGAGCCCACTGTATGTCTGTCCTTTAGAATCCGTCCTTTAGACAACAACGACAAGAGCAGTCCAGCTAGGCATGTCAAAGACGACTTTTTTTAAGAGCTTAATTTCGAACCCAAAAGTCAGGCTTCAGAGAGGCATGTGGTAGAAGAGTTCTTAAATGAAGCTGCGTTCTATCGTGAACGCCTTCGCCGGGACATTTTAAAAACAAAGTATTAAAAAACTTGTTCATTTAGTAAAATACCGCGATTCCTTCAAGGGCGGCTGTTGAACAACTTTTTTCCGTGGAAAAAGACGTGCTGAAGCCTAAGCGCATCGCAGTGGCTTAACGGACCAGCATTTCGAAATGCTTGTTTTTTTTTAAAAGAGCATGCAACCAATCTGTGGAGTTGTAATTTTTTAACGGCGATGCTTTTTTGGTCAAAAAGCGGTAGCGGCAGCGGCGCTCTTTTGCAAGTAGCGGTTGCCCAGCTCTGGCCTTTATACGCTATTTATATTTAAGTGTACGGTTTTAAAAATGCGTTACAGGCCTACTGTACATATTAATTGTAAAATTTTGGTCTTGCGACGATTATATCGCTAAACTCCACCGTAATAAAGTTCGCATATAAAAACTTGGTCTTGGTCTTGGTCTTGAAAAATTTACAAGGTCTTGGTCTTGGTCTTGCAGGTGATGGTCTTAACTACATCACTGGACATGACGCTAAAGAACTGGCTTTTGAACACATGCCCAGCTGTATGAATTGGGCTTCTCAAGAAAATATCGAGCCCATACGAAGAAGATGATTCGTTTTTTCAGTAAAATTTCATAATTATGCCTTCTGCTTGGTCAAAGAAAAAAAAATAAACGCCACAAAATTGATGTTAACTGTGCATACTGCACAACGGCTGGACTTTAACCCAACCTCTTCTATAAAACTGTAAAAACTAATGCTGAAACTCGTCAAAAATTACTGCAAAATTTAGATCTTCATTATACCAGCAATGTTAAGCCGAAGTGTGTAACTAGTGGTGGAAGTCATCTTCACAGCTTTGCGCCTCGGCAGCATATCTTTGAACTCCAAAGAAACGTCACAACGCGGCGAGTTATTGGCGGCACTTTGTCCGATTTGCACCGAAACCCCAGATCTTCCACACCAACTGCGAAGTCGTTCTCACTGTGCCAAACGCCGCTGTCGCCGCGCACAAATGTTTGATTTTATTTTAAAATTGATTATTGAGTTTGAAATTCAATATTGATTGAGGGGGATTGCGATGAGAGATTGTGTTCTTCCAGTCAGTAGCGTCCCGATATGCGATAAATGCGATCGGTACCAGTCGTGAAAGGAATGTGTCTCGTAGGATCTGCTAGCTACGCGTTATGCCTCTAACCCATGTCGATGATTATGGAGCCGTCATTAATGGGTATCGATCAGTCAATTGTTGCGGCTCAACATTTATTCGCTTATAATCATTTATACTTCGCAGACTGAGGCGGAGTGTATAAATCAGTGTTTCTTAACCGGGGTTCGACCAAACCCCTAGTGTTCGACGGTGCTGTCTCTGGGGTTCGGTGAAAGTTCTTCAATATCCTAACACTTTCAGGAGCGTACCCCAGGGGGCCGCTGATCACTTGATTTTGAGAGGAAAATTGGACGTCGGAAGACGTAATAACCTTTTTTTGGTTTTCACCTGATTTTGGGAGGAAACTTGATGATCTTTTTTTGGTCTTCACCTAATTTTGTAAGGAAAATTGGACGTCACGCTGTCCGTTTCTAGGGTTCGGTTGAGATTGCCACGAAGTTGTTAGGGTTCGGCCGCTTGGCACTGGTTAAGAAATACTGGTATAAATGATTAAAATGAAGAAATGAGGAATTAGCGATATGGCTTGTCGGTGTCGCAAGTGTTGAGTTGTGGATGCTCCGGTACTGGTGGCACTATTGGGAAAGTTACTGATTCGACTCAGATACTGATCCATAGGTAACGTCTGTTACACCAAACCACCGTAAGCGCTGTTTTATATTGTTAAGTGCTGTTTTATGTAGTAAGTGCTGTTTTATGTTGAATGTTAGGCGTCTAAGCAGCATTGCGTGCTTTAAAATCATGAAAGGAAATTGGTTTGCACCCACCCACCCCTTTTTAAACAGAATTTTTGGATACGTCTTGGTTCGACGAGCGCAGGTTCCTTTTTGCAGTATCCGTCATACACAAATGAATCCTGCGTTTATGAACTTGAAGATGCAGCGCAACCTCTGTTCTTCACAAAAAGATTGCTCATGCGTTCATTGGCTTTGTCAATGATTTCAAAACTTCAAAATTTCGAACTTCAAAGCCTCTTATTTTCGTTTTAGTTCAGCATTATTCACTTGCTACCGTTTAAAATTTCAACCGTGTAATATTACGTTTACTAATTTTAGAGCAAAATTTCGAAAGGCTGGAACGCTTGAAAATGCTTGAACTGCTTGAAAATTCTATAAATGTATAAATGCTTGAAAAAGTATAAATGGTTGAACGCTTGAAAATTGCCCTCCTTTCGTTTAAAGCAGCTTCAAACGTGCCTAGACATTTGCTGATAGCATTTATTGCGTATTGCACATCGTTTCAATTTAAAAGTAATAATTAATCACCATAACATTTTAACCCACAAACTTATTAACTAACATTAAGTGGTTTGGACAATCATAAAGAAAAAAAAATATAATTGCATTACATACGTAGACATTACCTCACAGAAATGTCATGTAAGATCAAATTAATCGAAGCGTTGCGCCTAGATATTTTATGTTTCAGATCAGTGTTGCTAACACGAAAATCTAAAAGCAGTTATTCTCAAAACTTTGCATTAAAGATGTTTAATGAAGGTGCTGATAACATCAATTTACTGATAAGCTGCCAGATCAGAAAAGTCATTCTGTGTTTAAGCCTCATAGAATGCAATTGAAGCTTAGATTTCACGATAGTAAAATTTACAGAAGACGGCCTAATTGAGCATGGAACTCGCTAAGCCAGCTCCAAATCCCACGGCGCGCCTCTTTCGGCCTATTTGAGCTTTGGGTTTATAAGTTTTAATAGGTGCTGGTACATACTTACGCTTGGTGATGAAAAACCGAGTTCGAAACTCGATCAAGTCGTACCAAAACTTTCAAACATAACAGTCGCGATGGTAACAAACTGCGGAGATAGTTACCGTAAAAGCTGCGTCATCGCATAAAGAGAGTGTTGTATAGCGAAGATTTTTTTCAACTATATTTGTCGAAAAATTGTTCAAGTAATCGCGAAGTCCTATCATTATACAGCAATTGAAATTTTAGATCGGTTAGGCAGCAGAATTTCGCGAAAATTGTGGCTTTTTGCCCTCGCACGTCTGTTATTTCAATAGAGCAGGAATGCTGATACTTACAAGTCCAATTTTTTAAAAAGGCGTGTCCAATTTCTGTTGTAAGACTTTTTTGTTATTTTTGTGGAAAATTAGTTTTTGTTATCAAACCATTTCACGAGCACCTTAAAAGCTTCAAAGCAAACGGGTTTAAAACCAAAATCCTGAAATTTGGTGTGCAATTTAACTGGCACGTCATGATATTTTACTTGTTAAACTATAAGCTAAGACATGAAAATAAATAGGCCAGTGTGAAGAAAGCGTCTTAGCCATAAATACTTCCTGTAACGTCAGAAAGTCTTGCTTGTGCTGTAGACTTCAACTTTCAAATTTTAACTGAAGTAACATATTGCCTTATTGAGTTGTGAGACTAAGTTGAAGTCTACAGCGCAAGTCTTAGCATTTGATCTTTATGTGTCTTATCTCATCCTTCATGATGGAATTGAAAACTTGATTATCATGCACAAGCCCCAAAAGTTATTAGTCTTCAAAACATGAAAAAATGAAGTCACAAAAGCATTGAGTGTTGCTGACGTATAGGCCACAGTAATTATAAAAGAAGAATGTCTAATAACATAATTAGACAAGAAGTTATAAGCCTACTGGCAAGCAAGCTAGTTTTAAAAGATTATTAAACGGACTTAGTGCGTCATTTAACTCGAAGATCAGTTTCATCAACCCACTGGAGCTGAAGGGTGAAAAAGAAATTGTGAAGCATTGCTTTATAATGAAGTTTGTATGAAATAATGTTATGATAACCACTAGTTGGCCACTCTGTAAGCTTAACTTGCTTAAAAACGCTGTAAAATAGGTTTACGCGGCCCATAGTGTATATAATTATCCTATGCAAATTTTTCGTAAAGATAAAGTTGAAGGCCAAAAAAGCAACATCGATTTATCCGATCAGATGTTTATAGCGAAGGAAAGTGTCCGTCTCTGACATGACAGATTAATTCCGAGTCGGCCAAAGCAAATGGTAAACACGGGTGACAGCTTGCGAAGTTAACTTTCAGCATTAGAGGGAGAGAAATATGGGGCGCCGTTTGGAAAAATAACTATTCGTTTTGTGAACCATGTTTTTTGAGCTTATTTAGACCATAGTTTGTCCGATATGTATATTGGAAATATCCTACTTATATATCGGACAAAATGTACTCTAAGTCGGACCAAAATAGACGCGCAAAATAAGTCGGACAAAATCGTTTTTTTCCAAACGGCGCGTCACACGCCTTTTGGAAAAAAAAAGGATTTTGTGACACCTGTTTTTCGAGCTTATTTGGACTATAATTAGTCCGATATATACATCGGAAATATCCGACTTATATATCGGACAAATTGTGCTCTAAGTCGGACCAAAAAACACACACAAAACAAGTCGGATATTTCCGACTTATATATCGGACAAATTCGCCGTTTGGAAAAAAACTACACGTTTTGCGAACCATGTTTTTTGAGCTTGTTTAGACTCAAAAAGCATGGTTCACAAAACGTATAGTTTTTTCCAAATGGCGCCCCATACATATCGGACAAATTATGGTTTAAATAAGCTCAAAAAACATGGTTCACAAAACGTGTAGTTTTTTTCCAAACGGCGAATTTGTCCGATATATAAGTCGGAAATATCCGACTTGTTTTGCGTGTGTTTTTTGGTCCGACTTAGAGCACAATTTGTCCGATATATAAGTCGGATATTTCCGATGTATATATCGGACTAATTACAGTCCAAATAAGCTCGAAAACAGGTGTCACAAAATCCTTTTTTTTCCAAAAGGCGTGTGACGCGCCGTTTGGAAAAAACGATTTTGTCCGACTTATTTTGCGCGTGTATTTTGGTCCGACTTAGAGTACATTTTGTCCGATATATAAGTAGGATATTTCCAATATACGTATCGGACAAACTATGGTCTAAATAAGCTCAAAAAACATGGTTCACAAACGAATAGTTATTTTTCCAAACGGCGCCCCATAGAGAAAGGGAAAAGACCGGCAAGATTGTTTGTGCAACTTTTTAGAAAAGAGCACTTGGGACTTCCTTATCTCTCTAAAGGAAGTTTGTTATGCAGCTTCTGTTGCTTTCTCGTGAAGGTAGGGCCAGATTTTTTTTTTTTTGCGGAATAAGTTAGTGGAGAAACGAGCAAACTTATTTTGCGGTTCTGCGAGTTTAAAAATATCAAAATACCAAGGTACCAAGGTGCACAGCAAAACTCAAAAGGGTGGCTGAAACCCTTAGCTCCTTCGCCTTGAATCCGCCAAAGTTGTTGCAGGAAGTTAAAATCATGTTAAATGAATTATGAACAAATGACGACGCAACCGTCCCTACTAAACTTGACCTATGAAAGCTTTTAACAATTTTTTTGCGGAACTGAAAACTTTGGTCTCATTTGTTATTTTTTGTTGGAAAAGTATACAAGAAATATCAAAAAACAATAATTAACGCGCATCATGGGACTTCGAAACGAGCATTGAGTTCGTTATTTTTAGCTTTTAATGGCTTTTGTCCGCTCGAGTTATTGCAAAATTATTTTGATTCCGTGAAGAACGAAATTTCGATCGTGATATATACCAGTAGTATCTAAAGCAAAACGATCTAAAAATTTAGTTGCAAATGTTGACCCATCGAGTTTTAATTTTTCTGTAATTTACAGGAAAAACAGAGCTGAGCCAGTTTTGATAATAATTTTTTTTTTTTTTTTTTCGGTTAAGCAAATCCTGTGGCTGTATCGCTTGTATGCTATGATGGAGAGCGAAAAATATTAGAAAGAAGCGCATATTACGCAGAAGTGTTTTAGCAATACAAGATTTAGTTTTTCTTTTGAAAAGTCAGATAGCAAAGTACCTCGATACAAACTTCTCGTGTTTTTACGCCGCTCAGAACAATATACAGCAAATGTTTAAATTTGCCGTTTTCGAGAGAGAGTCATCTATCTGCCAGTGACAGACCGAGCAACACCAATTCTTTAGTCGAAAACCCACGTGGTTCGTTCGGTTCATGATCGGATGCGATTGCCGTTGATCGCACGTGATTGCACGCAACTGACTCGATCGAAGAGCTTTAACTCACTCGTAGCTTTTCTCCTAGCCCTATAGTGCTTAGCAAATACCCCCTAATTATTTATTTGCGTCGTATACCGCATTAGGGTGTCCCGTTTTTTCATTTTTTTTCGCAAACTTTTTACTTATACAATTTACAGGGTGCAAATCGATACAGAGACCAATTGCAAAAAAATTTTTGAAAAATATTGAGTTCGTCATGCCCGGGGGAGACTTTGAAATATTTTGGGGGGTAAATGACGTAACTCGAAAAGTGCACATGCTACACGGCTAAATTTAATGTCAAACGATTCCGAAGACATGGTTACCTATCTGTCTGTAATACATTTTGACGTTCTATCTTGATCAGAAAACGACTTATTTAAAAAATTAAAGTTAATCATTTGTGGATAGAAAAAGAACCAAAGCTTTTAATGCACATCCATGAATGATAAGTCATTTTCTGATCGAGATAGAGCATCAAAATGTATTACAGACAGATAGGTAACCATGTCTTCCGAATCGTTTGACACCAAATTTAGCGTTGTAGCATGTGTACTTTTCGAGTTACGTCATTTACCCCCCAAAATATTTCAAAGTCTCCCCCGGGCATGAAGAACTTAACGTTTTTCAAAATTTTTTTGCAATTGGTCTCTGTACCGATTTGCACCTAGTAAATCGTATAAACTAAGAGTTTGCGAAAAAAAAGTGAAAAAACGGGACACCCTAATACCGTATATTGATGCTAAAACAACCAAGTGACAGTTTTTCGGCTCACAAGATGCAAAGGGCTAATTCAGAGGGAACAATTGGGGTGATCGCCCCTCCTTCCTAAGATGTCTATTACACCTACCAGCTTTAACTTTGAGCATCGTTATGAGTTGTAATGTCAAATTTCTCCAGCCTGTTACACTGCAGTGCCATAAAATCGTGAAAGTAAATCACCTCTCCCCACTCGATCGTACATTAGAAAAACCTAAGTGACATCGAAACAATATCAAATAGGCCTATGCGTGATTATAATGCAATATACTGTAGGCTACAGTATAAAAGTAAAGGTCCGGGACAGCGGGTGCTAAGCACACATTGTGCAGACCATTCTCAATTGGCGGCCCATTACACATATCAATCATGAATGATTTAAGGCTGTTAGAGGACATACAAGAAAGACGAACAACAACACTTAACCCTTCGCACTTCAGGTCGTGCCGAGCGTCTGGCGGTAAGTTCCAAATACTACTTTTAAAGTCTTGAGTATGACCCGACCGGGAATAAAACTCCAGTCTCGCGGCTGGCAAGCAGACGCTCTTACCGATACACCAAGTGCCGGTAGGCTACAATATAACCAGGTGCATAGAAATATTTTGAGCTTCTCTTCACTTCAAATAGTTTGGACTGGTACTAAAGTTTTATTTCATAACTTGATTTAGACTCATTTCAATTGGACCTATAGGCTCTTTTTTGTGTAATTTTAACAAACAAAGGGAAAGGTGGAAAGGGTAATGATGGGAAGCATTTAAGATTTATTATTTGGTGAAACAAAGCTGAAAAGGACTAATTGCTAAGTTAAAATGTGCCCTGGTCGTAAACCTGAACAAGGTTTGCAGTTTTTCAAAGGTAACATTTTCACAAATGCTTATTCGACATTGATAGAAGTGGCGTCTTTGGATCCGTGTAGTCTATTGCCCCATATGACATGATCTATAGCGATTTGCACCATAGCGGCGATTTTCCAACGATAAAGTCATTCCAATAATTTAAAATTCGTAAAATTTGAGGAATCAAACAGAAGTAATATACCTGTCGCATTCACCGTAGAAACGGTTGAATTCCAGATTTTTTTTTGTCTCGCGTAAAGTTGATCTATGTCCCAAATCACATTATTTTCTAAATGAGCAAAATAAAAACAAAATTGAGTAGTTAATCACGTCCTAAAACTGAGCCTGAATTGATGGATTAATCGTTAAAGATCTTAAGGTTAATTAGCATTATCATAAGCAAGGTCACCGACGTTTTCTGGCAAATAAAAGCATGCATTAAGGCTATACTTCCTTTGCTCTTTAATCCAGAAACAAGATTGATTTCGTACAGTCATACAGCTAAGTCACGACAACAATGTGTGTATTATCCAAGACATTTTGGCTGTCCTTTTGATAATAATTACTTCCAGCAGGATTCATTATAGTCATAAAGTCAAGACCAAGTTTCGCAGTGTGCTGGCCTGATCTGGTTTTACCTCGCGAAATTACATTTACATGGTCTTGGTCAAGTTTTGCAGCCAAAACATTTGATTCGCAATAAATTTAGCGGTTTTAGTGTCAGTAAGCTCAAGTGTATTTGGCAGGGCTACACCAAAATTGCTTAGTATGTTTTTGATTGATTTTTGTATAATATGTACATAAAGAGCAGAAACATCCATGTTCAAAATCAGCATTCATAGAATATCACGTTCCTGCTTACGATGCCCAATAACGTGCTGCACTGTAAGCTTCGTGTTGGGAGCTTTTTTTCCAGAAATGAAATATTGCCTTTACGTAGTTTGATGATATAAAAATAATAAGTCTTGCAAAATTTCCAAATCTAATATATTTACGTCCTTCTTTTCAGAATCGTATTAATTGTTGATTATTAATGATTTGCTGATTATATCGCATCAGGCTACTTGAAAACAATTGCTATACTAGACATTTTCAATGGGCAACACAGCATGACTTGCATTAAAAGATGTTCTAGCGGGGGGATCTCTTACGTATTTTCGAACAAAGAACGTGAATTCGACGCTGCTGTGCGTAGCTGCAGATTTGTGGGAGATGATCTTATTACAAGTTTGAACTCGACGAAATTAACGCATATTCGGTCATGTTGCGAGCAACTTCGACCACAACAAAAATATTGGATTGGATTGCGTCGGAGTCGAGAATGTCCGTTACCGGAACTTCCATACCAGTGGATTGGATCCGAACAAAGATGCGAGACTGACTTCCCTCTTCCCATAACACGTAATGAAATCAGCGACGAGTGCGTCGGTGTGACTCTAGAGCGAGTTTCGAATACTTCTCGTTCACTTAAGGCAAGTGAACGTTCATGCGAAGAAAAATCTTTATTTATTTGTCAATTCTATCCATCCATAGGGAAGAAAGCAATAGCGGACTTTCCTGCGATAGCTCCAGCTTCAACGACTCCTACAAACTTCAGCACTGCGAAGTCAACAGATGCGTTTAATGGAGCATCAACAAATAACAGGCTATTTAAAGGTGTGGTAGGAGGGTCAATGGCTTTTGTGGGCCTGCTCATCATGATCACCATTGGGCTAATTCTACTTAACGTGCAAAGAAAAAAAAAACGAAGACGTAAGAATCGGTTAAAGAAACTCTCTGAAAGCGTGTACAGCAGGTAAGCAGAATCATTGAGAACAAATTTGACATAAAAGTTCTACTTTTGCCGTTGAAATGTCAATACTTTAAACTGTTTGTAAAAAAAACTCGTTAACATATATTAATTTAGACTAGCGAGTATTTATGAGCACTTAATAATTTTACGGATTTACCCGACATTTTGGATGTAACTCGTACATGATGATAAACGTAATGACGTCATTGTCTTTATAAGTGGTCACGTGCTCACCCGATTTCAGCAAAATGATGTAAAAATGGACAAAAAAGTTTTCTAAACAGCAAATTTCAACCCGCTCACTCCATAATTTGCAATGAAAAATACTTCAAACATCAAAGATTATCTGCAGTTCTACTCTCTATACAAATAGTTTCGAGCTCATCGCAAGGTCAGCGATGTGCTGGCATAACGGTTTCACGAACAGGTGATATAGATCCTTTGTGACGGGTCCGATTACGGCTAGGGTCCGTGCTACAATGAGGTTTTACGTTTACGCGATAACATTTTTTATTTTACAGCAGTCATGACACTATTCCTCCAAATTTTAACCCTTTCCCACATTCTACGAACTTCTCAATGAATTCTACTCGACATGAGGACGTACACACGACGCCCCGATCAAACCATCGCGTGTTTTCTCATCGTCTTGCTGACGAAGATGCGCCTGAACTTATATTCACAACGAACGAAAATCTCCACAGCCTGGCAACGCGTAATGCTCGAGATGAAAACGCTAGAAATGGCCATGCTTTCATAACGAGACCGCCGTCCTTGCTAGTTCAGAGCTCATTTTGAAATCCTTATTTTGAATAGCTCCCATGTAAAGCGATACGACTGCACGAGGAAAAGGAAACTAGGAGCAGTGCTTTGCGAAATTCATGAACAGCATGATCAGTCTTGAACTTGAACTTGAAAAAGAGCTAACATATTATGGTTTCCTAAGTTTCCTAATATTTTTTGTTAACAGCTTCTCATCACTCGATAAAGAAAACGTGTGCTATGTTTAAGTGTCGTTCACAAGTTTCATCATCTCATTCCTCTGAGAGGTTTGCCCACGCTTATCCCTGATTAGAAGTTTACAATCCCTTAGAAATAATGTCTTTATGTTATTTATAGCTTGAGTTATTTACTTTTTGTACCGCCACTAATTTCTTAATACCTTCATCCCTGTATTTCCTTTCCTCAAATCTTCAACCCATTTTAGTCTTTAAATGTCTTTTTTAGTTTCACGTATGAAAAAACGCCCAACAACTGAATGTTGATCCTTGCGACGTGCGTAGAACTGAGAGGAACATACAACTGTGTAAAATATAATTTATGTCTGCGACTGCTTACCAGCTTACAATTGCACACCGAAACTCGAAGAGTGGAGAAAGCGATTAAGCGAAACTTCCTGAACAAAAGTTTTTAAGAAATTAAATGGGGTGAAACTTTCAATCTCAAAAAGAATAAGCAGTCTCTAAAACAGAGATTTTCATCCTATGGGCCACGGCACTGTTTTCAATGAGCAGCAGAGCTTGACTATATAGAAAGTAGCATTAGCTTCCCTAATGATGCTGTTACGCTCATTTTTTTGTTTTTCAATTGAAGTAAATGGGCTATTGCTATGTTTTATCTGTTAGTGCTGGGCCATGAGCGAAAAAAGATTGAAAAACCCTGCTCTAAAAAGATAAGAAATCGAAAATGGGATTGCCACTAACTGCGCGCTATGCAGTGAGCCTACCTTCAGTTTTTTTTTTTGTTTTTTTTTCGGTTTTACGTAAAACGTATCAATGTGGTCAAGATAACGCTTAATTAGGCGCAGACGGCCGCGCCAATTTCGTAATTTGTTATATTTTTTTTGTTGTCATCAGCACGTTATAACCGTCGTTTTGCCGCTGTTTCCTATATTTATCTCACCTTTTTTGTGTTTTAATGGTTGTTTATCATTGCATGGCGAGAAACAAAAATTACTGCGTACTGTTGGAATGAGATAAAACTAATAGTCTACAGTAATTTAACGCAATATCAATTACATTTTAAAATTTTTTTGCCCGTATGCAAATCTGTAAATGCTTTGTTTGTGTTACTATTGGGAACGAACCAGTTTGAACTTCTTCTCAGCTCGAAATCCCTCGCACAGTCTGCATGCGTTTTTAAAATAAATTCTGGTTCTGTTGACTCATACGAACCGAGTTTCCTAACAGGATAAATTGAAATAAATTTTGTATTAATTTCCTGCATCGTGATGTGGTAGTCCTCATTGCGTTGTCATTGAGAAATGTATCGGGTGCTTAATTCCAGCGGCTGCGGTCATGTGACATGTTGTGCAGTAGCACAAGTAATATGCAAGTCATAAGCATCTTAAGTGACCTTATGTAAAGACGGCGAGTGAGATTTATCCACCCATTATGTACGGCGCCGGTTCTCGTAATGCTACTGTTTCGTTTTCGTGTGAGTAAAATGTTTCAAAATTTTTTTTTTTTTTTTGAGAAACGCAGAACAGCCGTCACGTTGTAATTATCTTTGGGTTGGATTCCTTTTTTGCGCGATAAAACCTGCCTCTCTTGATTTTGGCATTGGTTCAAGCTCTTTATTTCTTCACTTTTAGGAGTCTGTCCTTCGACGATACTTCGTGCAAGAATGCAAAGTTGTAGATAAATTCTTGACCCGCTTGTACAAACCAATCAAAATATTTTAGACCTAACAGCTGTAGTATACAGTTTTGCTGTAGGCTTAGACCATGGGTGGGCAATTATTTCACACGAAGAGCCAGATTTGGAAAAACTGTTGAAGCCGCGGGCCGCACGCTGATTGGAAAACGTGAAGACCATTTTTTTCGAGATCACGGTCCACGTCCAAATGTGATCTCCTAAATAGGAGATTTTCACCTCGTTTTTTATTCCAATTTTGCACCGTTGAAGCTTATTTTTCGAAAATCACTGCCATCCATGATCTTTAAAGGAAAAAAAAAGGTCTTCCGCTAAATTCACGGAGAGATTACAACGTGACAACGGAGAGAATTACAACGGAGAGATTACAACGTGACAACGATTACAACGTGACAACGTGACAACGGAGATTACAACGGAGAGATTAAAGATAATTACAACGTGACGGCTGTTCTGCGTTTCTCAAAAAAAAAAAAAATTTTGAAACATTTTACTCACACGAAAACGAAACAGTAGCATTACGAGAACCGGCGCCGTACATAATGGGTGGATAAATCTCACTCGCCGTCTTTACATAAGGTCACTTAAGATGCTTATGACTTGCATATTACTTGTGCTACTGCACAACATGTCACATGACCGCAGCCGCTGGAATTAAGCACCCGATACATTTCTCAATTTAAGTTTGTGTTAGTGCCGGCGGGCCGGACTTGGCCCGCAGGCCGCATTTTGCCCAGGTCTGGCCTAGACTCATATATTTTTGAATGGTCTGCTTTCGGCAACATGTGAAATGAGTTATACCTGCAAATAAAATTGTTGAAATAGAAACCCATTTAATTTCATACTGCGTAATTGCTTTGCTTAATAGGCTAGTTGATAAATCATCACCTTAAAATTTCTTGCTTGCTTAAGAAAGCATCGATAAGCATAAACAATCAGTAACTTTTTGTTCGCTACTTCACGCCACCGATGCAGGTCTGGCATGCTTCGTCTTCTGCATCGGTTTACAACCGCCTCAGCCACCTGCTCTATACTTTTTATGTTCAACCTCTCAAAGATATGTGTTCTAATCGACCCTTTGCTTAATTATTTTTGCATAACGGTACTGAATCAGCACTAGAGTTGAGGGGGTATGCCATCCCCCGGAAAATAACACCATCCCCCCATAAAAATTTTTAGCGCAACCATCCCCTATAAAATAATGACCATTCCTCCTTTACGTCTGCGTGAAAAGCTAGCACCATCTAGGCTTACCATACGTTCTCCTACTGTATTTAACCAAAAATAATTAGCCACATTGGACATCTACGGACGTGATGATCTATTTTTTATTTTTTGCTCTTCGCCAGATTTTGAGCCGAAAATTTGACATCTGCGGATGTGATGACTTTCAAAAAACCTGTCCTCCGTTGCGCACTGAGCAGTGAAAATATGGTTGCTCTAGCACCATCCCCCACAAGTATTTTCACGATTCGAGCATTGTACTGAATGACTAAAATTTGCTAGCATTTGAAACATTATAAAAAAGGAAATGAGCGAAAAGTTGTCATAGCCCAGTTCCAAATTGGTATTAGACTATAAGCTATTTCACTAACTCACAGCTGTTTTAGCCACACGAGACGCTTAAGCGTTTTCACTAGTGAAGCCAGTGGCGTACGCAGGATTTTTCAATGGGTGGGGTTTCAGTGACGTCACATCGTGATGACGTAGGTTTCAGTGACGTAACAGCTATTATAATGCCATAATGAAGAAAACAGTCCAGATATTTCATTATCACTTTTGCTTGATTCTTTGCGCTATATTTAGGAGCAAAAAGGTGTCACAAAAACTCAAGCTGTCAATCCGTGGTTAAAAGCTTGATAAAAAAATTTAATATGCACTCATTATGAAAGGAGCAGTTTCCCCAGTCTTGAAAACTAAAGACATTGGATCATGAGCAAAAACTGCTCTCCTTACCGAAACGTTTTTAAATTACAATAAATTACGAGCGGGAGGAATCTCTAACCGTGTGATTAAGGTCAAAAGCAGCGTCGATATTATCTAAGTATTTTTCACCCAAATCATAGCGTCGATATCATGTGATACTTTCAAGCACATAATCAGGATGTCTGGGAAACAGAGCACTTCAGCTCCTGAGACAGTAACTTGCCTCCCCCCCCCCCCCCCCCCGTTCCGCTCTGGGCCTCTTTAAATATTGTTGGTTTGGTCTTCCTTGGCAGTATTATTATTTTATTTTCGGCACTTAGATAGGGCAGTGTCAATTTAGGTTTTTACATTTTAATAATTTTTAGAAACCGGGCAGTTATAGCGCAGTGTCAAAGATGTCGCTATCGATGCGAAAGGTCTGAGGTTCAATTGCCAGGCATGTTGAATCAGACACAGTGTAACCAACATCTCGTCGCCGCTGCGACGATTTTTCGGAGCTGTGTTGCACAGGCGTCAAGCCACGGGTTCGGGCCTCGCCACTCTCTACCACGCTTCGCTAGGCCTACTACAGCAAGTTAATGAAACGAGTTAGCTTACAGAGAAGATTTGATTTTTTTTATATTTTGTGTGCGGCCATAGTTACTACAGATACACTGTATTTAAGGAAGCTCCTGCTTACCAGTTGCTTCACAGCAGCATCAATGACAAAAATACAGTTCAAGCAAA
The DNA here is from genome assembly GCA_964006365.1 of Trididemnum miniatum. NCBI lineage: Eukaryota > Metazoa > Chordata > Ascidiacea > Aplousobranchia > Didemnidae > Trididemnum > Trididemnum miniatum. Next base: position 26,638,165 of record OZ023232.1, on the reverse strand, counting down.
ACACATCGGAAAAGTTGGAATACCGGTATCGTTGCATCGCATGATAATAAAAGTTTCTTCAAATTAAATTAGAAAGTTAGACCGAACGGAAAAACATGAAAGCAGTTTCGCCAAGCTCCGCACGAAGAAAAGTCGGTTTGTTTCAAATAAGAAAGGTTTCACTTTTTTGCAATTGTCAACGTCAAGCGCAGAGCACTAGGAAAGCTTAACTACCGGCAGTGATGGGTTCGATAAACCTTTTTGTACTAAAGCGATAACGATAATCGATAACTTCAAAAAAGCCCTGGGCGATACCGATAATCGATAAATCTCAATTTCTTAAAGCGATATCGATAAATTGTCGCCGATAAATTTTTCCGATAAATGTTACGGTAAATTTTCGATGTGTTTGACAAAGTTTTTTCTGTAAGTCGAATTGCAAAAACGTTTTTTTTCACATTTTTTAAGAAAAGAGAGCTGTTCACGAACTCTGCCGTGAAATTAAGCCAAACAAAAAACAATTTTCAAAAATTACGACAAGTCTTAATGGACACCGTGTTTTTTCCATAGCGCACGATAATCGATAAAAAGTTATCGCCGATAACTATCGCCTATAAATTATCGCGATAAATGCCCATCTCTGACTACCGGTAGGTCTATTATTGCATCACAATGAAATTTTTTGAAGGTTTTATAAGCAGATTGGATAGCACACAAAAACAGAAGAGCAATTTTGGCAATCTCAGTCTGCATGAAAAAAGGCGGTTTGTTCCAAAAAGAGAGGTTTTCATTTCTTTTAAAATCTTCAACGGGGGTTTTTGACCCCCAACCCCCCTCCCTGTGCGTACGCCACTGAGTGAAGCATACGCATTATTAAAGATGGCCAAGTTCAGCATCAAACCCCGGAAACCAGCTTCGCGCCGAGCCCAATGCATCAACCTCTTGGCCGACTTTCTGCGATCACAAAATACCACATCTAGTTACGACGTTGCTTTAGCAGCTGGCGACATCTTGCGTGTTGCTACCAAACACAATATAGTTTAAGCATTCATTGATTTCTTTTTCTTTTCTGGCGTAAAAGGAAGTGACAAGTTTTCGGTTGCGTTTCGCTTTTCAAATTGCTGCCGGATAAATCTACCTGTACATTGAAAATTTAACACAGGACAATAATAACATGGTAGTTTTTGAATGGGACATTTACTATGCACAAAGCATTTTCAACCACATGCCAAATTCATTTCACAAGGTGAACGGAGATTATGGGAAAAAACTAAGATGCCAGAAGCATTAAAAAAAGGGCATATATTAACCAATCGCATTGCCAGACAAGAACCAAGATCATAAAATTGTAGCAAAAAACAAACTCAAGCATCAAAGATATTCAACCAGAACGCAAAATTTCAAATGAAATTGAGACCAAAATTTCAGGTTAACTAGCCAAATTTGGTGATTTACAATGTAACGATACAATATGCCTATTGCAGTTCAAGTAACAACAATGGGCTAAGTCGCCATACATAAAAAGTACGGACAGAGAGTATTCTTTACCGCGCTTACACCACGGATTTTTAAGGTCCGATCACACTAACTGAGACGTTGAGACCTTCGAGACGTTGTACAGGCTTATCTTACAGTGACATCACATTCCCACAAAGTCATATCACATTAAGATAAACCTGCACAATGTCTCAAAGGTCTCAACGTCTCAGTTAGTGTGATCGCACGATTCACACCTTTAGGATCCAATGGAAGTAATTTTCAATGTTATACGCAAATTCTTACAACGTAAAATGCGTTGCCATTTGTATTTTTCTGAAGATGGTCAGTCAAAAGAATTAAACTAAATATTTCAACGATACACTAAATGTTTGATTTAACTAGCTGCTCCATCTTTTTCAAGGACCAATCCCGCCCAAATCTTTAAGAGATAAAAACATGATTATAGCTCCCAATTTTACAGTAAGCGATGCTGCTCGTACACTACAGTCATCCGATGCGCTTTTGCTCAGTCACAAGGTTTTCGGCGCCTTTACCAAGATACCGGTACCCCAGTTATAAGATACCGGTGCCGATACCCCGGTTATAAGTATACCGGTACCCCGGTATCAGATATTGAAGTGTGCCCCGATTGTAAGCCTGACCAAGGTTTGCAGTTTGTCAAAGGTAACATTTTCACTAATGCTTATTCGACACTAATAAAAGTGGTGTCTTTGGGCATTGCCCCATATGACATGATCTATAGCGATTTGCACTATTACGGCGATTTTCTAAAGATGAAGTTATTCCAATAATCAAAAATTCGTAAAATTTGAGGAGAAAAAGAGAAAGTGCATTTATTTTTGATTGCAAAAGACGCAACAACAAAGAGAAAAAATATCAATACTGTAATTTTCCATTAAGAGCAGTGTCGTCCATCTTGTGAGAAGCTGCGAAATGACCTTAGTCCAGTTCCAGGAGAAACTGGCACGGTCGTCGAGTCTGCAGCCTCTCTCAGTTCTCTTACAGCATAAGAAAACTATCACTCATGCAAACAGTAATTATCACAAGCAGAGGTAATGATAGCGCTAATATCAAAGTGAAATGGGAATATAGTGCCACTAAAATTCCAAGTGCTGTATGCGTATAACTAAGGACTTATTTCTGGTTTAAATGAAGAAATTTCGTTACTCGTTTAATGAAATTGTTCACATTTTTACGAGCAGATTTTTTAATTTCTGCTGGCAGTTTATTCCCATTACTGGTCCTTGATAACGGACCGAGGGTTGCAAATTTGATTTGTTGAATCGAGCTATATGTAGTGTTTCCTCCCGGGTAGTCGGAACGGGAAATTTCCCAGAAAATTTGGGGTTTCGAAATTTTCAATTTCCCAAGAAGTTTATGTCGAAATCCAGGTAATATTTTTACATTAGTAAGGATTTCAGTTGTACTGATATCTATCATTTCGACATAAAAAACGCGTTACTGCAAATTTAAAATTTTTTTTGCTTACTAAAATTGATTTTTCAAAATTCGCAAAATTTTTTCTGACGAAATGCTTGTGAGATCAAAATTTTTTCTTCAATTTGTAGAAAAAATTGAAAAACTCAAACTGAGTTTTTCAAAACAACATAACAAAATGCTAAAAATTAGATCTGAAATGCTGAAAATCAGAAAAAATGGCGAAATAATCAAGCTAGGAAAAATTACCCTGGAAAATTTCCCGGGAATTTCCCTAATCCCGCAAATCCCGAGAATTGTTGGAATCCCGGAAATTTCCTTGGATTCCCGGGTAATTTTTTGAAAATTTCCCGTTTCCCATGAAGTTGAAAATCTGGAAAAAGGGAAACCCTAATGCTGTGGAATAATTATCACTAGTAGCAAATCTGGTTGGATAGGAGTCTAGTTTGGAAGGCAATGCAAAAAAATCATTAAAACAGTTTGGTAAAGAGTTGTTTTGATATTTACTCATTAATTTTAAAATTTCTAATGCATAGATGTTGCATAAATTCAGCAAGTTTAGTTTTTGATGATATAAAGGATTGAGTTCCGTTTTGAAAACTGATGGTTTTCTGATAAGCTTTACAATATTATTTTGCTGAACTTGAATTTTGTTGATGCACTTGACAGCGGAATGTCCCCATATAGATACACCATATTGCAAGTGCGAATACACAAAACTAAAATACACGTTTCGCAACACAGGCAGAGGTGCAAAGTGTTTCGTATAGTTTGCTGATGATGCCTCTTGCAATAGTCAATTTTTTAACGACACTTTTCGTGTGTTGCTCCCATGATAGTTTATAGTCAAGAAACAATCCTGAATACTTAACACTTTTTTTGTTGAGTATTAATATAGTTCCATTACGTACACGAATGCATATCATATCTTTTTCTACAGTATATGTTTGATTCGAAAATAAGATGAAATCAGTTTTGGAATTATAGTTAGGGACTGTGACCCAACTTTCAATTTGGTGCATTTCTACTTCACTTTTGATTTTTACTCCATTACAAATCTTATCGCTACGAAATTAGACAGCATCATCAGCATGCATTATAACATTAGAACCGCACGAGTTGGGCAGATCATTGATATAAACAGAAAACTGAAAAGCCCCTGGTACGTTCGTTACCTTGCGGTACTTCTACGGTGACGGGTAACATGTCTAAGGCTTCCTCATTACTCACGTTATACTGCTTTCTGTTGGTTAACTATGATGCGATCAAGCTACTTGCAATCCCTCTTACGCCGTTAGGTCAAGTTTTCCGGTTAAAATATGATGATTGACGGTGTCAAATGCCTTGGTAAGATCCATAAAGATTGAACATACTCAGTTATCCAAATCTCGCTGTTATAAAATTGCTTCATGCAGAAATGTTAAAGCGAGATTAGTGGAATGATTTTTACTAAAGCCAAACTGTTTATTCGCAAATAGGTGATATTTTTCCTAAAAGTTATTTAAACGCTGCGCAAGATAGTTTCAAATATTTTATTAATTGGTAAAAGAATTGAGATTGGTCTGTAATTGCCAACTTCGTGTTTTGGTTCTTTTTTATGTAAGAGAATGGCTTTAACTATTTTAAGAATGTCCGGATAGACACCTGTTTCCAGGCAGTGATTAAACGCAGTAACAAGGGGTCTTGCGATGAAAAATTTAGATTCCTTAATTAGTGTTGTGAGGGGGATGTCAATTGTCAATGTAACCTGATGATTTATGGTTATTGCGGCCGGCAATTATTTCAGTTACTTCATGCTCATTCGTAGCATGCAAGACAATGGATGAAGGATGTTGTTTGCCCAGAAACCGTGTATAATGCAAGTCGCTTTCCGTCACACGCACCTTGGTACTGAATTTTTCACCTATTTCCATAAAATGCCTACTCATCTCGTTACAGATTTCTTGCGGGCTCGCAATTGTTTTGTCCAACAATATTTTTCTTCCTTGCGATAAGTTTTCGTTTATGTGCAAACAAATCATGTCTTTTACAGAAAAGTTGTCAATATTTTTAGCTTTGAAACGATTCTCATCCATTTCGTTTCTTTTATTCTTGCTGATAAATCTTACTATAATGGCGGGATGTGCGTTTGCTTTATGCCATCCAGCTCGTGAATTTGTCGAACGTCGTTTTTGTGCGAGACGATGAGCGGTGGAAATATTTTCCTCTACCAGGTCGAACGGAGGAATCAAACAGAAGTAATATACCTGTCGCATTCACCGTAGAAACGGTTGAATTCCAGATTTTTTTTGTCTCGCGTAAAGTTGATTTATGTGTCAAATCACATTATTTTCTTGATGAGCAAAATAAAAACAAAATTGAGTAGTTAATCACGTCTTAAACGAAGGCATAAATTGATGATCTAATCGTTAAAAATCTCAAGGTTAATTAGCAGTGCCATAAGCAAGATCACTGACGTTTTCTGGCAAATATAGGCATGCAGGCTACTTTCTTTGCTCATTAATCCAAAAACAAGATTGATTTCGCATAGTGGTACGATTAGCCACGACAACAATATGTGTAGTATCCAAGACATTTTGGCTGTCCTTTGATAATAATTACGTCCAGCAGGATTCATTATGATCATAAAGTCAAGACCAACTTTCGCAGTGTGCTGGCCTGATCTGGTTTTACCTCGCGAAATTACATTCGCATGGTCTTGTTCAAGTTTTGCAGCCAAAACATTTGATTCGCAATAAATTTAGCGGTTTTAGCGTTGCAGTAAGTTCAAGTGTTTCGTGTTGTCATTATTTATATATTTATTTTTCAAGAATAAAACATTGCCTTTATGTAGTTTGATGATACAAAAATATTAAGTTATTGCAAAATTTCCAAATCTAATATATTTACGTCCTTCTTTTCAGAATTGTATTAATTGTTAATTGTTCACTGATTACATCGCATCAGGCTGGTGGAAAACAATTGCTATACTAGACATTTTCAATGGGCAACGCAGCATGACTTGCATTAAAAGATGTTCTTGCGGGGAATCTCTATTTTCGAACGAAGAATGTGAGTTCGACGCTGCTGTGTGCGTAGCTGCAGATTTGTGGGAGATGATCTTATTACAAGTTTGAACTCGACGCAATTAACGCATATTCGGTCATGTCGTGATCGCAATAGTATTGGATTGGAGTGCGTCGGAGTCGAGAATGTCCGTTACCGGAACTTCTATATCAGTGGATTGGATCCGAACAAAGATGCGAAACTGACTTCCCTCTTCCCATAACACGTAATGGAATCAGCGACGAGTGCGTCGGTGTGACTCTAGAGCGAGTTTCGAATACTTCTCGTTCACTTAAGGCAAGTGAACGTTCATGCGAAGAAAAATCTTTATTTATTTGTCAATTCTATCCATCCATAGGGAACAAAGCAATAGCGGACTTTCCTGCGATAGCTCCAGCTTCAACGACTCCTACAAACTTCAGTACTGCAAAGTCAACAGATGCGTTTAATGGAGCATCAACAAACAACAGGCTATTTAAAGGTGTGGTAGGAGGGTCAATGGCTTTTGTGGGCCTGCTCATCATGATCACCATTGGGCTAATTCTAATTAACGAGCAAAACAAAAAATACGAAGACGTAAGAATCGGTTAAAGAAACTCTCTGAAAGCGTGTACAGCAGGTAAGCAGAATCATTGAGAATACATTTAACACAAAAGTTCTACTTTTGCTGTTAATGAAATGTCAATACTTTAAACTGTTTCCAGAAAAAACTTATATTTAGACTAACAGCGAGTATTTAAGAGCAAGTATTAATTTTACGGATTTTCCCGGCTTATGTTTATATTTAAATTATTAACGAGTATTTATTTTACGGATTTTCCTGGCGATTTAGACGTAACTCGTACATGATGATAAGGCATTGTCTTTATAAGTGGTCACGTGCTCACCCGATTTCAGCAAATGTAAATAAAATTTTCTAAACAGCAAATTTCAACCTCGCCATGTTTAGCACTGTGAAATACTTCAATCTTCAAAGTATATCTCCAGTTCTGCTCTCTACAGTTATAGCCTACAAATAGTTCCAAGCTTATCGCATAGACAGCAATGTGCTGACACAGCGGCACCGCGAACAGGTCATATAAATCCTTTGTGACGGGTTTGATCACGACCAGAGTCCGTGCTACAATTAGGTTTCACGCTTTGACGATAACATTATATTTTATTTTACAGCAGTCATGACACTATCCCTCCAAATTTTAACACTTTCCCGCATTCTACGAACTTCTCAATGAATTCTACTCGACATGAGGACGTACACACGACGCCCCGATCAAACCATCGCATGTTTTCTCATCGTCTTGCTGACGAAGATGTGCCTGAACTTATATTCACAACGAACGAAGATCTTCACAGCCTAGCCACGAGTAATGCTCGAGATGAAAACGCTAGAAATGGCCATGCTTTCATAACGAGACCGCCGTCCTTGCTAGTTCAGAGCTCATTTTGAAATCCTTATTTTGAATAGCTCCCATGTAAAGCGATACGACTGCACGAGGAAAAGGAAACTAGGAGCAGTGCTTTGCGAAATTTATGAACAGCATGATCAGTCTTGGACTTGAACTTGAAAAAGAGCTAACATCTTTTGGTTTCCTAATTATTTGTGCATACAGCTTCTCATCACTTGATAAAGAAAACGTGTGCTATGTTTAAGTGTCGTTCACAAGTTCCATCATCTCACTCCTCTGAGAAATTTGCCCACGCTTATCCCTGATTAGAAGCTTACAACCCCTTGGAAATAATGCCTTAATGTTATTTATGGCTTGAGTTATCCACTTTTTGTACCGCCACTAATTTCTTAATACCTTCATTTCTGTATTTCCATTCCTCAAATCTTCAACCCATTTTAGTCTTTAAATGTCTTTTTTGTTCCGCGCACAAAAAAAGCGACCAATAACAATGTTGATCCTTGCGACGTGCGTAGAATTGAGAGGAACATACAACTGTGTAAAATATAATTTATGTTTGCGACTGCTTACAACTGCATATCGAAACTCCAAGAGTAGAGAAAGCGATTATGCGAAACTTCCTGAACAAAAGTTTTAAGAAATTAAATGGGGTGAAACTGTCTTTTGCAATCAATCACAGAAAGAATAAGCCGTCTCCAGAACAGAGATTTTCTACGTATAGGCCACGGCACTGTTTTCAATGAGCCGCAGAGCTTGACTAAAAAGCAACACCAGTTTTCCTAATGATGCTGTTACGCTCATTTTTTTGTTTTTCAATAAAAGTAAATAGGCTATCGCTATGTTTTATCTGTTAGTGCTGGGCCATGAGCGAAAAAGGTTGAAAAACCCTGCTGTAGAACGATATAAAATCGAACATCGGATTGCTACTATTGTGTGCTATGCAGTGAGCCTACCTTCAGTTTTTTTCGGTTTCACGTGAAACGTATCAATGTGGTCAAGATAACGGTTAATTAGGTGCAGACGGACGTGCCAATTTCTTAATTTGTTATATTTTTTATTGTTGTCATCAGCACGTTTTAACCGTCGTTTTGCCGCTGTTTCCTTATTTTTATCTCAGCTTTTTTTGTGTTTTATTTGTTTTTCATCATAGCATGGCAAAAAACAGAAATTACTTCCTACTACTACTATATTGGAATGAGGTAAAACTAGTAAGTTTAGTCTACAGTAATTTAACGCAATATCAATTACATGTTAAAAGTTTTTTGCATGTATGCCAATTTGTAAATGTTTTGTTTGTATTATTAATCGGAATCGAACCAGTTTGAACTTCTTCTCAGCTTGATATCCCTTGCACAGTCTGTTCGCGTTTTTAAAATATATTCTGGTTCTGTTAACTCAGTGGTCGGCAACTTTTTTTTAACGCGGCCCAGAACACCCTTTCAGTAGCTATTGAAGGCCCACTACAGTTAAAACCACTAGAGATGGGCGAATAGTAATCATTCGTTAAAAAGTAACGCTTAAGAAGACATAACGGATAGTAACAGATTCGTTTTGTCAAAATACCGATTCCAAATTGTATTCGTTTGCCATCCAGGGCCGAAACTAGGCAATGCGTGGCCTCCCCCGAAATCATCTTCCGGGGCCTCGACGTCCAATTTTCCCCCAAACATCGGGTGAAGACCAAAAAAAAAAAGATCTTCACGCTTTCCGACGTCTTTTCTTATGTAATCACTTGGAACTGTTGCTCAAAAGTAACGGTTAAGCTCATCTCCACTCTAGAGAAGATATTCTATACTTTATATCTGTTACTTGTATTCGTTTAGGTAATCAAGAATCGATGCTTTGGGGGAAAATTGGACGTCGGAAGGCGTGAAGACCTTTTTTTTTTTTATTTGGTCTTCACCCGACATTCGGGGGAAAACTGGACGTCGAAAGGCGTGAAGATTTGGTAGAGATGTGCTTAACCGTACTTTTGAGTTTTAAGTGATTACTTTTAAGTTCTAAAGTAATCATCTACTCAGTTCTAAAGTAATCATCTAAAGTAATTATCTAAACCAGAGGTGACGAACATGCGGCCCGCGGGCCGCATGCGGCCCGCTAAAGAATTTCATGCGGCCCGCGAAGCATTTAGGTGAGACCCGTAGTCGTGGAATTTTCAATAAAAAGTATTTTAAACATTAGTGTTTTTTGTGTGAAAACCGTAAAAATCCGTTGGCGGCTGGGGGCTACCAAGTACCGACCTCTCCCTTTAAAAAGTGCTGATGCTCACACTTATGACTGACCTAAAGAATAAGGAAACAGTTGGCTTAATGGCTTTAGGGGCCCTAGCAAGCATTCCAAAAACTTACTACGGGGGCCTTGCAAGTGTTTTTTGGGGGGCCTAAAGTTGGGCTGCTACGGCACTGGACGAAAAAGACTTTGTAAAACCGAATATCCCGCGGCCCACAAAAAATTGCAATAAGACCCACAGTTGGGCCGCGGCCCCGCAGGTTGCCGACCACTGTGATAACTCAAACGAACCGAGTTTACGAACAGGATAAATTGATACAAATTTTGTTTAAATTTCCTGCATCGTGATGAGGTAATCCTTATTGCGTTGTCATTGAGAAATGTATCGGGTGCTTAATTCTAGCGGCTGCGGTCATGTGACATGTAGTTGTGCAGTTGCACAAACAATATGCAAGTCATAAGCATCTTATGTGACCTTATACAAAGACAGCGATTGAGATTTATCCGTGCATTATGTTCTGCGTCGGCTCTTGTAATGCTACTTTTTCGTTTTCGCGTAGGTAAGAAGTTTTGTATTTTTTTTTTTGTTTTGAGAAACGCAGAATAGCCATCACGTGGTAATTATTTTTGGGTTGGGTTCCTTTTTTGCGCAATAAAATCTGCCTCTTTTGATTTTGGCATTGGTTCAAGCTCTTTACTTCTTCACTTTTAGGAGTCTGTCCTTCGACGATACTTCGTGCAAGAATGCAAAGTTTTGGATAAATTCTCGGCCCCCCTTGTACAAACCAATCAAAATATTGTGTAGACCAGGACTTTCCAAACTTTTTCGCTCGCGACCCCTTTTATTCTCCTAAAATTATTCGCTACCCTTCGCGGTCAAAATGACAAACAGTGCGAAATATGCACCCGTGATAGTTATTGCAAGGCGAAAACTGAAAACAAGTTACCGTTACTCAATTATTTATTAATTTTTTTATACTTTTGTAGCATATCCTCCTATTACGAGAAAGCGATCAATGCGCTGTACGAGCTCGCTTAGGAGTAGCCAGCCATCTGTCTATCACACCAAGATGGGGAAATCCCGCTAAGTGCCTTTTCCAACGGCACAACGAGTCAACTTGCCAGCTTGTTCTCCACATTGTCCCTTTAACGCTGAGCGTCAAGTAGGGAAGCTGTAAATATTATTATTTGACCTGACTCGGAATCAAATCCAAGTCTACAGCTATCGAGGCGGACGCTCTTACCACTCGGCCATCTGAGCTGTTGATGCCCCCAATGCCCCCTAGTTTACACTTGGTAGCTTATTAGAAACTAAAACAAAAAAGCAAACACATTTATGTAATGTGATGGGTGCAATTGCTTTCTCCTACAAATCAAATCCAGCCGCGGCTCAATAACTGTTAATGCCGGTCTCAAGACGGTTTCAATGTTGCTTATGCAAGAACGATGTTTTGCCGTCAACGTTGAACATGCAGACTCGCGCAGGCACGTCGAGACAAACGGCCGGAGTGCGGTTACTGCCGAGTCCGACAATGATGGATATTCAGGCTTAATGCTAGCCATTCATTACCCAGCGGCAATCCATTGCTTAAAATAGTTTTTAGTTACCGGCTCTAGCCTCTTGCCAGGAAAGTTGTACACGGCGTCGCCAACTGAAGCCATGAAACAAAAAGTTGCATCCAGCTGTGTCACGTGATAACGAAATGACGAAACAAAACAGTTTATATATAGAACTACAGCTGCTGCTTTCATCTACTGCCTCACTATTTCGTACTAGCCTAAAGATAGGCCAGGATTTGCGCAATTGCACCAGTTTTAAAAGTCGAAAAGCACAACAGCATACTATGCAATTGTGTAATACCCATTACTTAGCGTAAAATTTGCGTGCTCCATGCGACCCCTGAAGTTTGTTATGCGACCCCCAGTTTGGTAAGCCCTGGTATAGGCTTACCAGCTGTAGAATACAGTTTTGCTGTAGGCCTAGGTAACTAATAAGCAATGATATAAATTTTGTTTAAATTTGTCTCATGTGTCTACGTCACCACTCGTGTGTCTACGTCACCGCTCTAGTCAAATCCTTTACTTGGCCAGGGTGAAGATCAATAACTAATAAGCAATGTCCTTCCTGGCCTACCGGACGGGAAGTCATGACGACTTCCTCTTGTCAAGTCGTAGGCTATATCAGCACTCCATCACCAACAGTCGGAGGCCTAGGCTCATAATATTTTTGAATGGTCTGCTTTCGGCAACATGTGAAATAAGCTATACCAGCAGATAAAACTGTTGACGTAGAAACCATTGAATTCCATACTGCGTAATTGCTTTACTTAAAAGGCTAGATGTCAAAATCATCACCTTAAAATTACTTTTATGCTAAAGAAAGCATCGGTAAGCACAAGCAATCAGTAGTTTTATGGTCGCTACTTCACGCCGGTGATGCTGGTCCAGCTTGCTTTGTCTCCTACATCGGTTTACAACCGCCTCAGCCACTTTCTCTATACTTTTTATGTTCAACCACTCAAAGATGTGCGTTCTAATCGCCCCTTCGCTTAATTACTTTCGCAAACGGTACTGAATCAGTACTAGAGTTGAGGGATATGCGGGGGAATGCCATCTCCCCGGAAAACAACACCATCCCCCCATAAAAAATTTTTAGCGTAAACCATCATCCTAGAAATAATGATCATCCCTCCTTTCCTTATCATCTATCCCCCCATAAAAATTTTTTAGCGTAAACCATCACCCTAGAAATAATGATCATCCCTAGAAATAGTGATAAGGTTGCAACATCTTGGTTTACCATACGTCCTCCTGTTTAACAAAAAACAATTAGTCCACATTGGGCATCTACGGACGTTGGTTTAGTTTTTTGGTTTTTGGTTGCATATTTATCCTCCTATCACGAGAAAGCGATCAATGCGCTATACGAGCTCGCTTAGGAGTTGCCGGCCATCTGTCTACCACACCAAGATCGGGGAATCCCGATAAGTGCCTTTCCCAACGGCACAACAAGTAAACTTGCCGGCTTGTTCTTCACACTGTCCCTTTAATGCTGAGCGTCAAGCAGGGAAGCTGTGAATACCAATTTTAAAGTCATTGGTTTGACCCGACTCAGAATCAAACCCGAGTCTACAGCTCAAGAGACAGACGCTCCATACCACTCGGCCATCTGAGCTGTACGTGATGACCTTTTTCTCTTTGCTCTTTACCTGATTTGGGGCGGAAAATTGAACATCTACGGACGTGATGACCTTTTTATATTTTTTGCTCTTCACCAGATTTTGAGCCGAAAATTAGACATCTGCGGATGTGATGACCTTCGAAGAACCTGTCCTCCATCGCGCAGTGAGCAGTGAAAATATGGTCACCCTAGCACCATCCCTCACAAGTGTTTTCACGACTCGAGCATTGTACTGTATGACTAAAACTTGCTAGCATTTGAAACATTATAAAAAAGGAAATGAGCGAAAAGTTGTCATAGCCCAGTTCCAAATTGGTATTAGACTAAGCTATTTCACTAACTCACAGCTGTTTTAGCCACACGAGACGCTTAAGCGTTTACACTACTGAAGCATACACATATTTGAAGATGGCCAAGGTCAGCATCAAACCCCGGCAACCAGCTCCGGAATCCAATGCATCAACCACTTGGCCAACTTAATGCGTTTACAAAATACCACATCTAGTTACAACGTTGCTTTAGCAGCTGGCGACATCTTGCGTGTTGCTGCCCAACACAATATAGTCTAAGCATTCAACTGATTTCTTTTTCTTTTCTGGCGTAAAAGGAAGTGACAAGTTTTAATGTTGCATTTCACTTTTTAAATTGCTGCTGGATAAACCCACATTGAAAATTTAACATATAGGACAATAATTACATGGTAGTTTTTGAATGGGACTTTTACTAAGCACCAAGCATTTTCAACCACATGCCAAAATTCAGCTCACAAGGTGAACGGAGATTATGGGAAAAAACTAAGATACCGGTACGGCAGAAACCAGAAGCATTGCAAAAACTAGGACATACATTAAACAATCGCATTGCCAGACAAGAACCAAGATCATAAAATTGTAGCAAAAAAACAAACACAAGCATCAAGGATATTCAACCAGAACGCAAAAATTCAAATGAAATTGAGACCAAAATGTCAGGTTATCTCGCCAAATCTGGTGATTTACAATGTAACGATACAATACGCCTACTGCAGTTCAAGTTACAACAACGGGCTAAGTTGTTATACACAAAAAGTGCGAACATAGGACAATCGTTACCGCGATTACACCACGGATTTTTAGGGTCAAATGGAAGTAATTTTCAATGTTATGCAAATTCTTCCAAGGTATAATGTGTTGCCATTCGTATTTTTCTGAAGATGATCAGCCAAAAGGATTAAGTTTAATATTTCGACGAAACATTAAATGTTTAATTTAACAAACTGCAGCTCCATCGTTTACAAGGACAAATCCCGCCAGGGCCGGCGCCAAGAGGGGGGCAGGGGGGCCTGGCCCCCCAATCGACATGCTTGCCCCCCCCCCCAATTAACAAGGTTGCTTTTTTGAAAACAGCGGCTTTTGTGCTTAATTTTAAACTTTTGCCCGCCCTGATAAACGCTTGGGCCCCCCTCAGTCGACTGCTCTGGCGCCGGCTCTGAATCCCGCCAAAGTCTTAAAGAGACAAATAGGCCTACATGATTATTGCTAACAATTTTACAGTAAGCACCAAGCGTTACCCCAGTTATATGATACCGGTTCCCAGGTGTAAGATATTGAAGTGTCAGGCTTACAACCTGACCAAGGTTTGCAGTTTTTGAACGGTAACGTTTTCACTAATGCTTATGTGACTCTAATAGAAGTGGCGTCTTTGGATCGGCAAAGTGTATTGCCCTATATGACATGATTTGCACATATACGGCGACTTTATAATCATAAAGTCATTCCCATAATTTAAAATTCGTAAAATTTGAGGAGAAAAAGAGAAAGTGCATTTATTTTTGATTGCAAAAAACGCAACAACAAAGAGAAAAAATATCAATACTGTAATTTTCCATTAAGAGCAGTGTCGTCCATCTTGTGAGAAGCTGCAAAATGACCTTAGTCCAATTCCAAGAGAAATTGGCACGGTCGTCGAGTCTGCAGCCTCTCACAGTTCTCTTACAACATAAGAAAATTATCACTCATGCAAACAGTAATTAAGTATGGTATGCATATAACTAAAGACTTATTTCTGGTTTAAATGAAGAAATTTCGTTACTCGTTTTGTAAAATTGTTCGCTTTTTTACGGGCAGAATTTGTAATTTCTGCTGGCAGTTCATTCCAAATTACTAGTCCTTGATGACGGACCGAGCGTTGCAAATTTGATTTGTTAAATCGTGCTATGTAGCGTTTCCTCCCGGGTAGTCGAAATGGGAAATTTCCCGGGAAATTTTGGGTTTTTAAATTTTCCGTTTTCCGGGAAATTTATGCGGGGATTTCGGGAAGTTTTTTTACATTAGTAAGGATTTAAATCGTACTGATATCTATCATTCCGACATAAAAAACGCGTTACTGCAGATTTAAAATTTTTTTTGCTTACTAAAATTGATTTTTCAAAATTCGCAAAATTTTTTAAGACCAAATGCTAATGAGATCAAAATTTTTTCCTCAATTTGTAGAAAAAATAGAAAAACTTAAACTGAGTTTTTCAAAACAACATAAAAATATGAAAAAGTTAGATCTGAAATGCTCAAAATCAGAAAAAATGGCAAAATAATCAAGCTCGGAAAAATTATC
Organism: Trididemnum miniatum; assembly: GCA_964006365.1. Taxonomy (NCBI): domain Eukaryota; kingdom Metazoa; phylum Chordata; class Ascidiacea; order Aplousobranchia; family Didemnidae; genus Trididemnum; species Trididemnum miniatum. The sequence continues at coordinate 26,622,799 of OZ023232.1, read as the reverse complement.
CGGAAAATTACCGGTAATATCCCGCAAACCCCAAGGATTTAACGGATCCCGTTAATTTCCTTGGATTCCCGGGTAATTTTTTGAAAATTTCCCGTTTTACGGGAAGTTGAAAATCTGGGAAAAGTTGAAACCGTAGTGCCATGAAATAATTATCACTAGTCTCAAATCTGGTTTGATGGGAGTGCAGTTTGAAAGGCAATGCGAAAAAATCATTAGAACAGTTTGGTAAAGAGTTGTTTTGATATTTACTCATTAATTTTGAAATTTCTAATTGATAGATATTGCCTAAATTTAGCAAGTTTAGTTTTTGATGATATAAAGGATTGAGTTTCGTTTTGAAAAATGATGGTTTTCTGATAAGCTTTACAATATTATTTTGCTGAACTTGAATTTTGTTGATATACTTGGCAGCGAAATGTCCCCATGTAGATACACCATATTGCAAGTGCGAATACACAAAACTAAAATACACGTTTCGCAACACAGACAGAGGTGCAAAGTGTTTCGTATAGTTTGCTGATGCTGCCTCTTGCAATAGTCAATTTTTTGACTACACTTTTCGTGTGTTGCTCCCATGATAGTTTATAGTCAAGAAACACTCTTGAATGTTTAACACTTTTTTTTGAGTAATAATAGTTCCATTCTGTGCACGAACACATAATTTATCTGTTTCTTCGATATAAGTTTGGTTCGAAAATAAGACGAAATCAGTTTTGGAATATTTCATTGTCAATTTATTGGCAGTGACCCAACTTTCAATTTGGTGCATTTGTACCTCACTTTTGATTTTTACTACATTGCAAGTCTTGTTGCTACGTAATAAGACAGCTGAACCTCACGAGTCGGGCAGAACTTTTTTTTTTTTTACTTCAAGCCACTTAATTGCGGCTTAGGATTTTAGTGGTAGTGAAGTACATGCATCATGGAGAAGACCTAGTTGATCATCGGACCCGAGAAGCCAGCTCCGGAGCCCAATACACCAACCACTCGGCCAACTCCATGAGCAAGTTGGGCAGATCATATATATAAACAAGAAACAGAAATGCCCTAGTAGTACGCTACCTTGCGGTACTCCTACGCTGATGGGTAAAATGTCTGAGGCTTGCTCATTACCCGCGGTATACTGCTTCCTGTTGGTTAAATATGATGCGATCAAACTACTTGCAATCCCTCTTACGCTGTTAGGTCAAGTTTTCCGGTTAAAATGTGATGATTGACGGTGTCAAATGCCTTGGTAAGATCCATAAAGACTGAACAAACTGAGTTATCCAAATCCTGCTGTTATAAAATTGTTTCATGCAGAAATGATAAAGCGAGATTAATGGAATGATTTTTACTAAAGCCAAACTGTTAATCCGCAAATAGGTGATATTTTTCTTAAAAGTTATTTAAACGCTTATGCAAGATAGTTTCAAATATTTTATTAATTGGTGAAAGAATTGAGATTGGTCTGTAATTGCCAACTTCGTGTTTTGGTTCTTTTTTATGTAAGGGAATGGCTTTAGCAATTTTGAGAATGTTGGGATAAACACCTGTTTACAGGCAGTGATTAAACGCAGTAACAAGGGGTCTTGCGATGAAAAATTTAGATTCCTTAATTAGTGTACTGGGGATGTCAATGTAACTTGATGATTTATGGCTATTGCGGCCGGCAATTATTTCAGTTACTTCATGCTCATTCGTAGCATGCAAGACAATGGATGAAGGATGTCGTTTGCCATGAAACCGTTTATAATGCAAGTCGCTCTCCGTCACACGCACTTTGATACCTAATTTTTCACCTATTTCCACAAAATGCCTACTCATTAGGGTGGAGCGAAAAAAAATTTTGTTCAAGTTTTTTTCACAATAGCGCGGAAAACTTGCTTACGGGTAAATATACTTGCCACGCAAAATTTGAAGAAATTTATCAAACGTCTTCAGGTGCCCCCGCTGTGTGAAAAATTCGCTGCGAAATCAGCATGTTGAGCTATGTTTTATAATGGCTGGCTTGCTTTAGAGCTTGTTAATGAGAAAAACTGTCGGTTTTAATTTTGTTATTCGCTTAAATATGTAACTGGCATTGTAGTGTAATAAATGCGTAGTAATAAAGACCTGCCAGTGGGAGTTTCGTGGGATAAAACTGAAAACATTTCAAAGATTTCGCTAAAAGCAAAACAAGCACCAGATCTAGTGCACGTTAAGTAGTTACAGTCAAGCAGGCAGCAAAGAATATTGGTGTGTACCGTAGTTTATTAGTGAGCTGTGAGTTACCAAAGGTCATAGTTGCTCCATTTAGCAAATTTCAAATGTTTTTTGCAGATCAGCAATAGCGTCAATAATCACGATTACAATGATACTACAAGGACCAGGATCCTTTAAGTGCAGTGAAATAATATCCTAAAAATGACGAAAACAAGGAATTCAGTATCCTGTGTTGCTTTTGGCCCTCCCTGTAAATTACCCGGAAATATGCTTCCTACCAACGAAGACACCCTTAAGTATTACAATTTAGTGAAATTCCAACTGAGAGAAGCATCAAACGGAAAAGACCCGTCGCATTCGGAGATATCATCAAAAGTGACTGTAGAAATCGTAGCCTTATGGGAAAAAGCATCTCTACCTGTTGTGTCCCACGATTGAGTAAGGGCAATGCTAAAAACGTACCACCAAAAGTACAGAAATCTCCTGAAACAGTATCAAACCCGCAAAGAAGAAGATAGTTACAAAGCCAAATTATTAGCATTTAAGCAAGAAGCCATGAAGTTGTTTGCCATTTGCACCTGCAAATGCACTGGAGAATTTTGCAAATGCTCAAAATCAAGAAAAATCCCAGCAAAAGAAATAGCGTTTTTACATGATCAGAGAGGTGTTCGCAAAATGATTTTAGGAAGAATTGATGCAGTCGAAACTGCTGTACTGCGAAAACGGCTCCAGCGTAACGAGGCTTTCAAACGAAGGTATACCTCACCTTCTTGCTCTAGTGGTAATACATCTTCGCAACCTTCCATTGCAGCTGCAAATGCTGAGAGCATCGATACCAATAACTGTAATACGGGCTCCAATAAGTCTACATGTTTTAGTGATGGTGAATGGCAAGGAGAAAGCAATAGTCTACAGAAGAAGAAGCAAATGCGTGTGGCCTTGCCAACATTGGATGCCGCATGTGACAGGCATGGAGTTTCCGATCGAGCTGCAGCTACTCTTGCAACTGCTGTGTTGCAAGACATGCAAATTGTCCATAAAGGTGACACAACCAAAGTGATTGATAGGAGTAAAGTAAGAAGAGAACGGCACGAAAAACGCGGGGATCAGGCAACAAAAAGTAACGCAACTTTTTGTGGCTTGTATTTTGATGGAAGAAATGACCGAACCATAGTACAAAATAAAATGGATGATGGCAAGTTTCACCGACAAACTATTACGGAGGAGCATGTTTCCATCGTTTTGGAGCCAGGGTCCTCCTATTTCACTCACGTTTCTCCAACTAATGGCGCCACTGAAAGTATAGCTCGAGCAATACTTAAGTGTTTGGAGACCAAATACGTGGATATGGTTCAAATTCAAGCGATTGATGCGGCGAACAGTTGTAAATACCGGAGTGAAAAAGAGAGTAAATCGTTTGTTGGAAACGAGTTTGAACAGACCATTGCAGTGGCTTGCATGCCAACTTCACACGAATGAATTGCTACTGCGCCATTTATTCGTTCACATTGACGGAGCTACATCTGGACCTCAGCATAAAGTAACAGGGCTTACATAAGTCCAATTCTGTGCAAAAATGGAAAAAATGCACCATTTTATGGGGCTTTGGGCCACTTTAAAAATGTAAAACTCCATACAACATTTACCTAATGCTACTCTTGCATAGTTAAAAAAACTTTTTAACGCTGTTGACAGCAGATGTGATATTAACAATATGCAGTTAGCAATATTTGCAATTGCATCAAAAATTAGCAAAAATTGCTAAATTTCAACTTCGCGGGGGCACCTGAAGAATATGAAATATTTGAAAAATTTTTGTACACTTTTATTAGTACTGTAACAAGACAAATTTTTACCACTATTGCGTTTGAAAACAAAATAAAAAAAATTTTTTGGTTTTTTTCACTCCACCCTACTACTCATCTCGTTACAGATTTCTTGCGGGCTCGCAATTGTTTTGCCAAGTGCTTTCATTTGCCGCGGCATTTCACCTTTGGGTTTACTTTTGTGTAGTAACTGATTGATGAGATACCATGTTTCTGCTGAATTACTAGCATGATTAATTTGTCAAAATAAGCTCGTTCGGCTGCTCCTTTTTCATGAGTTGCTTTATTTCTTAATTTTTTGTAGATGGCCAATTGCTCAGGGCACTTATTTTTCATGTAATTTACGTAAAGTTTATTTTTATGCTTTATGGAAGCTGATAAATCTGGGATAATCTAAGGGTTTTTTAATGTCCTATATTGTTTACGAGTCAGCATTTTTTTCGGAAGTGGTGGTTCGTTAGATCGCTCACTAGTGCAATAATATTGTTCAAATTATCTCGTTATTCCTTGAGGAATAAAGAGAGTTGTAAAGATCTTCTAAAACCATGTCTATTTTCTCTTGTCTTATGAGGCGTACGCAAGGGCGGGAAGACAATGTATTATTTGGTTTGCATTTATACGCAGCGCACATTGGAAAATGGTCGGATTGGGGTGAATCGATTAATATGAGACGATTTCGTATATACGTGATCAATGATGCTACCACATGTTTTCGAAATACGCGTTGGTTTGTCTATCAGCGCTGTATGCCACCCACGCTTTGAACATGATTAGCATAGTCATCTATATTAGAATATTTATTATATTGTCGTAATCAGAGATGGGCAGTAGCGCGCTACTTTTGGAGTAGCGATAACAGTAGCGCCGCTACTTTTCAGTTTCAGTAGCGTGTAGCGGTAGCGTCGCTACTTTTCAAGACACATAGCGGTAGCGGTAGCTACGCTACTTTTGTAAAATCATTTATATGTCGCTACCGCTACTCAAATATTTGTACATGTAAGATTCACAAAAGAAAAGCGAATGCGTTTTCTCTTTATAATCGAAAACGATAACGCGTTCTGATCAGCAACACTTCTTTTTGCAGTATGTGTTAATTAAATTAAAAGTGAAGTCGTTAGAAAACCGCAAAAAATTTGTTCACGGGTTGCAGTTTGCCGACTCTATTCTTACGGAGAGAGGTCGACTTTTGAGTATGTTTGTATACCACAAAAACCCACAGCTAAGCAACACTAATGCATTTAGCATTATTATTTTATCATGTTGAGCATGAACAAATTAGGTATGATATATATTATTTTTATAAACAGTGAAATGAATGTTACTTCGTCTTGAAAAAATGCTGTGGTTGTGACGTTTATAGTTTACGAAAAATAGATCATTAAAATCTGAGTTTGTTCGGCAACCCTCCTCCCCGTAGGCTGCAGACTTGCCTTAAAGCCCCACACAAAATATTTAATTCTAATATCTGATCGAAATTGATCACGTATCACGGTATCTTGCCTGCTGAAATCAATCATTTTACACTGCATGGTTTCCTAGTGTCGTATGTAACAGTTGTCAGTCAATCGTATCATTAATAGCTGGCCGTTCAAAGCTTAATCTTGCTAACTTTGAATGTCGCAATCGTTCGCTTTGAAGCTTACTGTAAATTGCTTTGTTGGTGCCTCCCGTGCTATGAAGTTTTCGTATCGGCAATTATCGCCAAAAGTCGACAAATGTTATAGGCCTATATTTGGTCATTTGGAAAGTGTGAAGGTTAACACTACTGCAGTTAAAAGTATAAGAGAGGTAAAAAAGGAGTTATTCTCCATCAACATAAGTTTCAGCCTTTGGTTTTATAGCTCATTCATTCGAGTTTTGTAGGAAAGTGTAGTGCATACAATTAGTATTACATGTAGAACAAAAGCAAAGTGTTTGAATAAAAAATAATTTCGCTAAGATATAGATTAGCGGCGGTTCATTATGCAAGTGAAGTTCATCTGAATCACTTAGAATAGAAAATTCAGTTAAAATTCTCACTTTTTTTAATATTAAGTGAGAAGGTCATTGTTGAATCGAGCGAGTAGCGCCGCTACCTCTTTCATGAAGTAGCGTCGCTACCTTTTTGTTAAAGTAGCAATAGCGGTAGCGCGCTACAATTTTGGTGGAGTAGCGAGTAGCGGTAGCGCCGCTACAATCTTAGTGTAGTAGCGAGTAGCGGTAACGCCGCTACTATTTTAAGCCTGTAGCGGTAGCGCCGCTACCTTTGTAGTAGCGAGTGCCCATCTCTGGTCGTAATGTATGTTAAAATCTCCCAAAATTACATATTTTGGTTGGTTTTGAGAGATTTAAGAATATCCAGGGAGTGAAACAATATGCGGGGAGATTGCGATAACTCAAGTTGTGACAATTTAATCTTAATTGTTTCACTAATGCATATGACATCAACTAGCTTGACAAATTGATTTAGAAATGCAATGAAGCTGTCGAAGTTTTTTTGTAAACTATGTTCAAGTGAACAATGGACAACGATTCGGCATCTGGGCTCGCTGACATTTCGCTACGTCATTCTTCGTGGGTTTTAAAACCACAATTAGTATTCTCAAATCCAGTTTCAAATCGTTGTTCACCAACGAATATGCTTAAATTACTTCTACTATCTAGTTTTAGAAATGAGTAGCCTACACAGGCTATGAATACGTTACAGTTACAGATGGTTCAAGTCGGATTTGGTTTTTATTATATTATGTTGCTTTCTTCATCTTTTCGCACGTAGATTAGACTGTTATTCGACCTGAATTAGCTATATATAGTTGAGTTCTGACGCTTTTTGTTTCGTTTTCCAAAACAGTATTTTTCTTCCTTGCTAAATAAGTTTTCGTTTATGCACGACAAGTCATGTCTTTTACAGAAAAGTTGTCAATATTTTTAGCTTTGAAGTTGTCAATATTTTTAGCATTTCGTTTCTTTTATTCTTGCTGATAAATCTTACTATAATGGCGGGATGTGCGTTTGCTTTATGCTGCCCAACTCGTGAATTTGTCGAACGTCATTTTTGTGCGAGACGATGAGCGGTGGAAATATTTTCCTCTACCAGGTTGAACGGAGGAATCAAACAAAAGTAATATACCTGCCGCATTCACCGTAGAAACGGTTGAATTCCAGATTTTTTTTGTCTCGCGTAAAGTTGATTTATGTGTCAAATCACATTATTTTCTAGATGAGCAAAATAAAAACAAAATTGAGTAGTTAATCACGTCCTAAAACTGAGCATAAATTGATGAATTAATCATTAAAGATCTCAAGGTTAATTAGCTGTGCCATAAGCAAGATCACTGACGTTTTCTGGCAAATAAAGGCATGCAGGCTACTTCCTTTGCTCATTAATCCAAAAACAAAATTGATTTCGCATAGTGATACGACTAGGTCACGACAACAATGTGTGTAGTATCCAAGACATTTTGGCTGTCCGTTGATGATAATTACTTCCAGCAGGATTCATTATGATCATAAAGTCAAGACCAACTTTCGCAGTGTGCTGGCCTGATCTGGTTTTACCTCGCGAAATTACATTCACATGGTCTTGTTCAAGTTTTGCAGCCAAAACATTTGATTCGCAATAAATTTAGCGGTTTTAGCGTTGTAGTGAGCTTAAGTGTATTTGGCAGGGCTACACCAAAATTGCTTAGTGTTATTTCGCATGATTTTTGTGAAATATGTACTGTACATAAAGACCAGAAACATCAATTTCAAAATGAGCATTCATGGAATATCACGTTCTTATACTACAATGCCCAATAACGTGCTGCAATGTAAGTTTCGTGTTGTCATTATTTATATATTTTTTTTCAAGAATGAAATGTTGCCTTTATGTAGTTTGATGATGTAAAAATATTAAGTTCTTGCAAAATTTACCAAATCTAATATATTTACGTCCTTCTTTTCAGAATCGCATTAATTGTTGATTATTAATGATTTGCTGATTATATCGTATCAGGCTACTTGAAAACAATTGCTACTAGACATTTTCAATGGGCAACACAGCATGACTTGCATTAAAAGATGTTCTAGCGGGGGGATCTCTTACGTATTTTCGAACAAAGAACGTGAGTTCGACGCTGTTATGTGCGTAGCTGCAGATTTGTAGGAGGTGATCTTGTTACAAGTTTGAACTCGACGCAATTGACGCATATTTGGTCATGTTCATGTTGCAAGCAACTGCAACCACTACAAAAATATATTGGATTGGATTGCGTCGGAGTCGAGAATGTCTGTTAGCGGAACTTCTATATCAGTGGATTGGATTTAAACAAAGATGCGAAACTGACTTTCCTCTTCCCATAACACGTAATGGAATCAGCGACGAGTGCGTCGGTGTGACTCTAGAGCGAGTTTCGAATTCTTCTCGTTCACTTAAGGCAAGTGAACGTTCATGCGGAGAAAAATCTTTCTTTATTGTCAATTCTATCCATCCATAGGGAAAAAAGCAATAGCGGACTTTCCTGCGATAGCTCCAGCTTCAACGACTCCTATACAAACTTCGGTACTGCGAAGTCAACAAATGCGTTTAATGGAGCATCAATAAATAGCCTAATAGGCTATTTAAAGGTGTGGTAGGAGGATCAATGGCTTTAGTAGGCCTGCTGATCATGGTCACCACTAGGCTAAGTCTAATTAACGTGCAAAGAAAAAAATCGAAGACGTCAGAATCGGTTAAAGAAACTCTCTGAAAGCGTGTGCAGCTGAGATAACCAGAATCATTGAGAACAAATTTAACATAAAAGTTCTACTTTTGCCATTGAAATGTCAATACTTTAAACTGTTTGTAGAAAAAACTCGTTAACTTATATTTAGACTAATAACGAGTATTTATGAGCACTTAATAATTTTACGGATTTACCCAGCATTTTGGATGTAACTCGTACATGATAAGTCATTGTCTTCGTAAGTGGTCACGTTCTCTCCCGATTTTAGCAAAATAATGTAAAAATAGACAAAAAAGTTTTCTAAACAGCAAATTTCAACCTCGCCATGTTTAGCGCTACGAAATACTTCAAACTTCAAAGTATATCTCCAGTTCTGCTCTCTACAGTTATAGGCTACAAATAGTTTCGAGCTCATTGAATAGTCAGCGATGTGCTGACCCAGCGGCACCGCGAACAGGTCATATAAATCCTTTGTGACGGGTTTGATCACGACCAGAGTCCGTGCTACAATTAGGTTTCACGCTTAGACGATAACATTATATTTTATTTTAAAGCAGTCATGACACTATCCCTCCAAATTTTAACACTTTCCCACATTCTACGAACTTCTCAATGAATTCTACTTGACATGAGGACGTACACACGACGCCCCGATCAATCCATCGCATGTTTTCTCATCGTCTTGCTGACAAAGATGCGCCTGAGCTTACATTCACAACGAACGAAGATCTCCACAGCCTAGCCAAAAGTAATGCTCCAGATGAAAACGCTAGAAATGGCCATGCTTTCATAACGAGACCGCCGTCCTTGCTCGTTCAGTGCTCATTTTGAAATCCTTATTTTGAATAGCTACCATGTAAAACGATCCGACTGCATGAGGAAAAAGAAACAAGGAGCAGTGCTTTGCGAAATTTATGAACAGCATGATCAGTCTTGGACTTGAACTTGAAAAAGAGCTAACATATTATGGTTTCCTAATTATTTTTGCAAACAGCTTCTCATCACTTGATAAAAGAAAACGTGTGCTATGTTTAAGTGTCGTTCACAAGTTCCATCATCTCATTCTTCTGAGAGATTTGCCCACGCTTATCCCTGATTACAAGCTTACAACCCCTTGGAAATAATGTCTTTATGTTATTTATGGCTTAAGTCATCCACTTTTTGTACCACCACTAATTTCTTAATACCTGTTATAACCCGCGGCTAAGTTTTTTAGACTTGTCCACTAGGAACTAGTGAACCTTTACTTCCCTGACTTTCTGCAAGAACCAACCAGACTTTCCAAACAATAGTAATATTGACTTCAAGTTTTGACGTAGAAAGTAACAATCTGAGCAGCACGTACTGTAGTGGTGTGGTATCAGGGAAGCAAAAAATAACTGAAACTTAACCCGGCAAAAAACAGATAACTAAAAGCTTGAAATAAAATATCGAATTAAAATCTTGTTTGAAGAGAACGTCCCTCCATCGATGGTTCCAAAATTGTTCTGACGAAAAAGCGATACACACCAAACACCGTTGTGTGAGGTGACAGGTGATGGGCTTGCAAGCAGCCCGGGACGCGAAGCAGTAATAATTCAAAAAGCACATGGAGTTGGCCGAGTGGTTGGCGCATTGGGCTCCGAAGCTGGCTTCGCGGGTTCGATGCTCAACTAGGTCATCTCTATGATGCATGTGCTTCACTACCACAAAAATCCTAAGCTGCAATTAAGTGGCTTGAAATAAAAAAAAAATAATAATAATTCAAAAAATAAACAAGCAACTGTCAGCTGACATGAGTGCAGCACGATTACGTAATTACAAAAAACAAACGTGTGGCGCGATGGCGTGATACGGGTGAACAACAGGTCAACTACGGCAAATTATAAAAGGTGGACTATGGTTCGAAACTTTATGAGGTCTTGCTTAGATTTGACATAAATCAATAATTGTAGTCGGTGCGAAACAATACCTTCATCCCTTTGTTTCCTTTCCCCAAATCTTCAATCTATCACTGTATAGTGTTTAAATGTCTTTTTTAGTTCCGCGTATGAAAAAAAACCCCAACAACTAAATGCTGATCCTTGCGACGCGCGTAGAATTGAGAGGAACATACAACTGTGTAAAATATAATTTATGTCTGCGACTGCTTACCAGCTTACGACTGCATACCAAAACTCGAAGAGTGGAGAAAGCGAGCGAAACTCCCAAAATGAAAGCTTTAAGAAATTAAATGGGGTGAAACTTTCTTTTGTAATCAATCTCAAAAAGAATAAGCCGTCTCCAGAACAGAGATTTTCAACCTATGGGCCACGGCACTGATTTCTCGGGGAACCGCAGAGCTTGACTAGAAAGCAACATTAGCTTCCCTAATGATGCTGTTACGCTAATTTTTTGTTTTTCAATAAAAGTAAATAGGCTATCAGCCCATCGCCACATTTTATCTTTTTAGTGGGCTATGAGCAAAAAAAGGTTGTAAACCCTGCTCTAGAAAGATATAAAATCGAAGATCGGATTGTTACTACTGTGCACTATACAGTAAACCTACCTTCAGTTTTCTTCGGTTCATGTAAAATGTATTGATGTGGTCAAGATAACGGTTAATTAGGTGCAGACGGCCGTGCCAATTTCTTAATTTGTTATATTTTTTATTGTTGTCAGCAGCACGTTTTAACCGTCGTTTTGCCGCTGTTTCCTTATTTTTGTCTCAGCTTTTTTTGTGTTTTAACTTTTAATTATCGTTTATCATTGCATGGCAAAAAAAACTATTTCCTATATACTACTATATTGGAATGAGGTAAAGTTAGTAGCGGACATTAATTTAACACAATATCAGTTACATTTTTAAAAGTTTTTTGCATGTGTTCAAATCTGTAAATTCTTTGATTGTATTATTATTCGGAATCAAACGAATTTAAACTTCTTGCATTTCTTAGCTCGATATCCCTCGCACAGTCTGTATGCGTTTTAAAAATGAATTACCGGTACTGGCTCTGTTAACTTACGTGAACCGAGTTTCCAAGCCAGATGAATTGAAATAAATTTCCTGCATCGTGATGTGGTAGTCCTCATTGCGTAGTCATTGAGAAATGTATCGGGTGCTTAATTCTAGCGGCTGCGGTCATGTGACATGATGTGCAGTTGCACAAACAATATGCAAGTCACAAGCATCTTAAGTGACCTCCATACAAAGATAGCGAATGAGATTCGAAATAAAACTATCCATCCATTATGTTCTGCGTCGGTTCTTGTAATGCTACTTTTTCGTCTTTGTGTATAGGTAAGAAGTTTTGAATTTTTTTGAAAAAAGCGGTAGGCCTATAGCCATCACGTCTTAATTGTAATAATAATAATAATTTTCTTTCCTGACGGCAAGTCAGATCAAATGCGCTTGACAAAAATAGTAAAAAAACGTAACAGTGAGAAACAACAGAATTACATATAGCAGATATAAATATGAAATTGCGATGGCAAATTTGAAAAAAAATGGTCCACGGCGTTACTTTAAATTGACAAGAAATGTTTACAGTTCGGCTAATATTTTACATAAAGCCACAAATAAAATACTACCCAAGATCACAGTCGAAAAAAAGAAAAATTTAGTACATTAATAAATTCCGCACTTTCTACAAACACCAACGGTCGGTTTACCGTGAGAGCAAATAGCGGTTTGGAAGCGTATAGTATTGTCAGCAACGTGGCTAAAATAATTCCAAAAATCACAGAAAAAGATGCAAACCAGTTAAGTGTTGAATGCTGCGGTGTAAAAATACATTTTCAGCAGGGTTTCAAATTACATTAGGAAAAGTTTCAGCACATTTGATATCAGTCGGTAAATTATTCCTAAGTAGAGATCAGCAAACACTAAATCTACGATCACCAAATTTTGAAAAAGTACGAAGCTCAGCAAAAAGATTAGCATCACTAGACCGCAAATAACGAGCACAACAAAAAGATCACTAGACCGCAAATAACATTATCTTTGGGTTGGGTTCCTTTTTTGGGCAATAAAATCTGCCTCTTTTGATTTTGCCATTGGTTCAAGCTCTTTGCTTCTTCAATTTTAGGAGCCTGTCCTTCGATGATACTTTGAGCAAGAATGCAGAGTTTTAGATAAATTCTTGGCTCACTTGTACAAACCAATCAAAATATTTTATAGGCCCAACAGTTGTAGTATACAGTTTTGCTGTAGGCCTAGACTATGGGGTGTTGTTTGTAAAGTAGAAATTGTACGCACTTTACGGACAAATCAATGCTCTTTCTTACGCCAAGTCAAATGGTAACGAGAAAAAAAGCATACTTTCATACGCCAAGTCAAATGGTAACGAAAAAAACAAGGTTCCTTACGCCAAGTCAAATGGTAACACAATACTATATCGTTCTGAGTAACATAGCCCCAACTGTAACATATCGCCTACTGTAACATAGGGCCAACTGTAACCTAACAGACATCACGTGTTTGCCGACCAAACTACTTTTTTTCTAATGGAATCCGAACAGACTTACGATCAAATCCGAACAGAAGAGCAAAACCGGCGCTTATTCGGATTCCATTAGAAAAAAAGGTGGTTTGGTCGGCAGACACGTGATGTCTGTTAGGTTACATATGGGGCGCCGTTTGGAAAAAAACTATTCGTTTTGTGACCCATGTTTTTTTAAGCTTATTTAGACCATAGTTTGTACGATATGTATATTGGAAATGTCCTACTTACATATCGGACAAAATGTACTCTAAGTCGGACCAAAATACACGCGCAAAATAAGTTGGACAAAATCGTTTTTTTCCAAACGGCGCCCTATAGTTACACTTGGCGCAATGTTACCCTTGGCGCTCAGAACGAGATAGTATTGTGTTAATGTGTTACTATTTGACTAGGCGAAGGAAAGCATTCTTTTTTCGTTACCATTTGACTTGGCGTAGGATATGGGGCGCCGTGTGTAAAGCTACGCAATATAAAATTTTGCATCATTTTTTTGGTTAATTTTGGTTAAATTACATGCAATATCATATATTGTTGCAATTTATCTACATTGCTGCAACATGTGTTAAATTGTTGCAATTTATCTATATTGCTGCAATTTGTGTAAATTGTTGCCATTGGCTTGGCGTAGGAATGCACGTTTTTTTCGTTACCATTTGACTTGGCGTAGGACAGCATGCTTTTTTTCGTTACCATTTGACTTGGCGTAAGAAGCAGCATTAATTTGTCGGTAAAGTGAGCACAATTTTTATTTTACAAACGGCACCCCATACTAGACTCTCATAGTTTTGAATGGTCTGCTTTCGGCAACATGTGAAATAAGCTATACTAGCAGATAAAACTGTTAAAATAGAAACCCATTCAATTTATACTGCGTAATTACAGTGTTTTGCCTAATAGGCTAGATGTCAAAGTCATTACCTTAAAATTACTTTCATGCTAGAGAAAGCATCGATAAGCATAACCAATAAGTAATATTATGGTCGCTACTTCACGCCGCTGTTGCTGGTCCAGCATACTTCGTCTTCTACATCGGTTTACAACCGCCTCAGCCACCTGCTCTATACTTTTTATGTACAGCCACTCAAAGATGCGCGTTCTTATCGCCCCTTCGCTTACTTACTTTCGCATAACGACACTACCTAAAATTTGCTAGCATTTGAAACATTACAAAAAAGGAAATGAGTGAAAAGTTGACATGGTTCAATTTCAAATTTTAGCCACACGAGACGCTTAAGTGTTTACACTACAGTATAGTGAAGCATACGCATTATTGAAGATGGCCAAGTTCAGCATCAAACCCCAGAAACCAGCTCCGCGCGGAGCCCAATGATGCAACCTCTTAGCCAACTTTATGCGCTTACAAAATACAAGATCTAGTTACGACGTCGCTTTAGAAGCTAGCGATATCTTGTGTGTTACTGCCAAACACAGTATAGTTTAAGACCCTAAGCATTTTTTTCTTTTCTGGCGTAAAAGGAAGTAACAAATTTTGGTTGCATTTCACTTTTCAAGTTGTTGCCGAATAGATCCACATTGGCAAATGAACATGGGCCAATATGGTAGTTTTTGAATGGGACTTTTACTAAGCACAAAGCATTTTCAACCACATGCCAAATTCACTTCACAAGGTGAACGGAGTTTATTGGAAAAAACTAAGATACCGGTACGGCAAACACCAGAAACATCGTAAATAAAGGACATAGATTAAACAATCGCATTGCCAGACAAGAACCAAGATCATAAAATTGTAGCAAAAAAACAAACACAAGCATCAAAGATATTCAACCAGGACGCAAAAATTCAAAAGAAATTGAGACCAAAGTTTCAGGTTAACTAGCCAAATCTGGTGATTTACAATGTGACGATACAATATGCCTATTGCAGTTCAACCATACATAAAAAAAGTACGGACATACTGTAGGACAATCTTTATCGCTTTTACACCTCGGATTTTCAATGTCAAATGAAGTAATTTTCAATGTTATGCAAATTCTTCCAAGGTAAAATGCGATGCCATCAGTATTTTTCTGAAGATGGTCAGCCGAAATTTCAACAAAACACTACATGTTTAATTTAACATGCTGCTCCATCGTTTACTAGTTAAATAAAGTTAATTCCACCAGATTAAATTAAGTTAATTTCAATTAAGTTAAATTCCATCAGAGTTTTAAAGAGATTAAAAACATAAGCTTAATTTTTGCTCCCGAATTTACAGTAAGCAGCAAGGGGCTTGTACAGCCAGTCAGCTATCCAGGCGCTTTACTCAGTCACAAGGTTTTCGGTTCAGATCTCAGCTAATTTTCAACTACGTCCAAGTGTCATATTCACCTAACTTGCATTCTTAAATAAAATGCAACGCAGCTTCGAACTTCCAAGAAGCCTGACTATGTGCAAGTCATTATTTTGAATCGAGCTTTTGGATGAAGGTAGTCTAAGGGAGGGCAAAATTTTCATTGAAAGAGCCACTTGCAGAGAAGTAGAACAATCGAAGAGTTGCCACCGGTAAGTCAAAGAGCAAGAAAAAAGTCTTTGACCACACTAGAGCTGGAAATGGGGGGTGTAAGTGCAGTAGTAAAACTGAAACAGGTCTTCGGTGTTCCTCACAAAGAGCTAAAGAGCCACGCCTTGAGAGTCAAAAAGCCGCTTGTGGCTTGCGAATCGCACTTTGCCCACCCCTAATGCAGTCAATTTGATTGCAAAATCAACGATGTTACTCCCAGGCCCCTGAAGACAACAATTACAGTGATTCATTACTCCTAAAATATCTGACAAATGGAAAAGGTGAAGAATGAAGTTTATGTATTCTAAAATCTTTTAAATTTTGTAATCTTTTGTTTGGAAGAACTGAAGCAGCTTCTTTGCAACACAAAAAGACGCATCCATAAGGATATTCCCTCGAGACCTTACTTCGGTATAAAGCAGCAATGACGTGCATTCTGATCTATATGGTGCAGCTTCGTATGAAGCTCTGCGAGTGCGAGGTCGTTGCTACTGAGATACTGAAGGGTGTAAGTAAAGTTTAAAAAAGTAGGGTGGCAACTGGCAACGCACAATTTTAAAGCAAAAACCTCCCCACAATGGGCGCTTTTGACTGCAAAATTTTGGGGAGGTTTTGGTTTTAGCCTGAATGATAAATCAATAAAGGCGTAAATGCACAAGTTTACGAAAAATTTTCACACCCGGTCTACGTTTATTGCTACTTTTGTTTGAAATGCAAAACGGTTTGCAAAACCAGTGCGAAACGCAGTTTGTATGCGTTCTTACTTCACTACACCTAGGGATATGTTAGCTAGAACTGTGAAACTCAAGTACGGAGTAATTTTGAACCCTGAATTCACTATTTCGATGAAGGCGAAATGAACACGGAATCGTGTCTGTTAAAAGTTTTTTTACCGCTTAGGTTGATCCA
The DNA here is from genome assembly GCA_964006365.1 of Trididemnum miniatum. Taxonomy (NCBI): domain Eukaryota; kingdom Metazoa; phylum Chordata; class Ascidiacea; order Aplousobranchia; family Didemnidae; genus Trididemnum; species Trididemnum miniatum. The sequence goes on along the minus strand of OZ023232.1, from coordinate 26,606,232 downwards.
TAGATTCGCCTCACCATTTCAATCACGCCAGCTAGGGTGCAATATTCGATGGTGTTGCAGCTTGCTACAGCAGAAAGAAAAAAGGCCCGCAAACAAAGCGAGTTATTGGCAATGCTCATATAAGAGTATGCTACGTCATACCATAGTCTCAGCACATGATTTTACACATATCTTCAGCCAATTCATGCAACTAATTTCAGTTGTAAAGCAAAAGTTTTTGTGAGGATTCCATAAAAACAAATTTTTTTCGCATTTTTGGAAAACATCTCGCGTACCACTTGAAAAGCTTCCGCGTACCACCAGTGGTACAACACGTGGTACGCGTACCACAGGTTGGGAACCCCTGCTCTAGGGAAAAAATGCAAGATATCTAACAAATACTCCACACATTCGTATAAAAATTATTGTAACATGTTGTAGCAAAATATCACTACTGCAAGTTCCTCTGAATAAAATCACAAAAAATTGTCCGCAGTTACGCAGTCGTTTTATCAGCTGCGAAAACTAGGACGCAAAATAACTTTCGCATTGGATCAAAATAAGATGGAAATAAACTATGTTCGCAACAGCAATAGTACCAAACAAGACAAGAGCAGATGAAGTACAGCAGGTTGGATTTCAGCTTTTTAGCGCATCTATAATCACTTATGCAGAGCCTCGTTTACAGAGTCCTGCATTATTGCTAGCAACATTGATACAATCTGATTAATTGCCGCAAACATCATTAAAACCTGAATGCAAAATGAAAACACTAATTGGTTAATTTAGCAGGATTAAATGCAAAGTTGTAGCATCGTATATCAATTAAAAGTTACTGCACGACGCAAGGCCTAAATCCGCTATTTACACATAATAAATTTTTGAGCAATGTGTATTTAAAATACTTTAAACTACAATTCTTTGTAATTTTTTGCAGTTAATTTTCTAAGAATCTGAGTATTTCTCCCCAGTTGTTCGTGAAATCGACAGGACTGGGCTCGAGTATATTAAACTCAATACTACAGATACAGGGATAATACAAAGCGCAGTGTTTACAAAGCAAACGACACGAAAACACAATGCTGGCATTAACAACTTGGCAGTGTTGCGACTTGTAACTGTGCAGCTGCTGTGACAAAACCATGCAACATTACTGCAACACCAAGACAATGACAGCCTGAATTCAAAAAAGAATCAAACACTATCACATTTGCAAATCGCATGCTTTTCTTTGTGCGTTGCCACAGTGAATCCTGACATAAAAATGTACAAAATCACACAATGGTTAGATTAGAATTTGATTCTAGAAAGACATTAATACGGTCATCAAAATATCAAGTTGCATAGCGTTCTAGCGCCTCCATCAAAAGGCGAGTATTTGGCTATAATTCACCAGAGAGAGCCAAAGAGCTCTTGCTTAAACAAGTTAAGTCGATGCATCAACATTCCTCGAAGAAGTGGAGCTAGAACTTTCAGTGTCAGAACCAGTGGATGACGCCTGGTCACAAGATGAGGCAATTTCAACCATTTTTCTGCACACGGGGCAGGTATTGTGCTAATACAAATAATTACTTTTATAAAGTTTCAACATGCACGATGTAATAATTTATTTTTATTTTTTCGCTACATTCAAGTGACAGCAACACCTGCTAACTTCATTACTGCAGTTGCTTAGTGCTAACATTTTACCACATTCTGATGAAATCTCAAGAAGAAACAATCAGAGCAAATCTTGGAAAATTGATCGTTGTAAGACCTTGTAGCAAGTAATTTTTACCAGTTTCACAATTGTTACAGCTTTAGCAAAATAAAGTAATTTACCAAGCGCGAGATGGTTAAGAACATTAACAAATTCAATGTCTTGAATACACAGCGAATGGTTTTACGAAATAGTTGACAACTGATCTACATGAAGCAGACGATAAATTATTTAAAAACATACCAACGCTAGCCATGGATCAATACAAGGAATGTGAAAGAAATGCTTGCATGGAAGATGCTTTACAGTGTCGCCATACTCGAACACTTCCATGCAAACGGAACATTCACGATGCGAATCTACAAGAAAAGCAAAACACTAAATCGTCCCGTAAAAAGAACTGCCTCGATGCTGTGTAAAAGCTCGCCATTGACAACTTTCCCAGAAGCCAATATCATACATAGCAGGGGTGGGCAATACTGTTCACACCAAGAACCGCATTTGAAAAAATTTTGAAGCCGAGGGCCGCACTGATTGGAAGAGCAAAAAAAAAAAAGAAAATGGTCCACACGTCCGCAAATGTCCAATTTGCACCACTGAAAATCGGTGAAGAGCAAAAAAAGGTCTACACGGCCGCGACATTCAGCGCGGCGCTAAAAAAGAGAAAAAAGGGTCTTCGGCTTGATTCACGATTAGGAGTTTACATTTCTGTTCGTGCCCGCTGGCCGCACTTTGCCCACCCCTGACATATAGGACTTTATGGTGAGACATGTTTATGGTACAGAGTAAACCAGGGGTGGGGAACCGGTAAAGCATAGCAAGTCACAATGTAATGTTTTCAGCGGATCACCTTCACTTTCAATTCGTAAATTTTGCCTTAAACATACACAATTTTAGGTCGCAAATCTACTCGGCATTCACGCTGAGTTGCTTTTTACCGTAAAATCGGAGACTTTTGCCCGGTCTTTATGTCACAAATATAGCATGTTGTTGAATGTGAAGCAGTTTTTAGGAAAGACCAATCTTTTCTATTTTACCAGTTTGTTGCACCATTGAAAGTTGTGACGCGGGCCACATTCAAAACTAAAGCGGATCGCATGTGGCCCTCAGGCCGCAAGTTTCCCATCCCTGGAGTAGACTTTTCAGTTTACAGTATGTCTTCAACTGCATTATTTCTATACCTCACGTAAGTTAAGAAACGCAAAATTCGGAAAACTTCTAAGTGAGTGAGTATTTTTTGAGTTGTAAACATCCATGTTTTACTGCAAAAACATGCTACTTTCAACTACAAAACATGATAGACATGCACATGAAATGTGAAATTATAAATGACTCCATACCCCATGGTATTAATTGCCAGAGACTTTTTCGTCTTCTAAAAGTTTAGACATTAATTTTTAGACACGCACAGTCTCAAAATTCAAAATATCTAATTGAACACACATTTTTAAAAATCCTGGCCTATCGCCAGTGTAATATCAACAGTAGCAAAATATTTTTGAAGTTACCAGGCGTAAGCTATCGCAACGTGAAGCCGTATCTAACTAGCAGAGATGTTCAGTGACAAAAACGTGTCATTATCTACCGAAAACGGTGAGATAAAAAACGACTTTTACACGAAGAAATTACGGTACAACTCTTCATGACCATGAGCCGATGTTTTCCCATTTAGTATTCTATGAACAGAATTGAAATAGCATTAGTTTTTCTTAAGAGCCTGTTTTCCGGAAGCTTGTGTTTGATGCTGATTGAGAGATTACAACAAACAAAAAAACGCAATGATTAATGTTCGCTAATTACTCAAGAGATAAAACAGGGGTCAGGCGGTTAGATTACTAAGATAAGTGAGGAGATTTGAAAGAAAAAAAAAAAAACGATTAAATCAAAAACCTAAAACAGAAAGCCTTGTCTACTTTCAAAAATTATCATGATCGGATTCAAAGAAAAAATTAGGGCTGAAAACTAATATTTTCTGGTACAGCATTTTCATTGTTTTGAAAATTGGTCGCAAAAACTCAATTGTCAGCAGTTAGAGAACAGTATGAACAGAAATAAAGAAAACGTGAGTTATAGGCCTAAAGGCCTAGTACACTATCCGAGCAAAGAACAACCTTCATTCTGGTGATGGTACAAAAATACTGCAATAGAACCTCGGCCTCAGAGTTGTTCGAATTTGATCCAGAGTAGATGCTCGGCAAATTGGACGACGAACAAAGCCCTAAATTCTAGTGTCCGAAGTTCAGAATAAATTCAAGAAATTTTACCTACCCTTTACGTTTTAAAGTGGACTCTGAACAATCATTTCCAAGAAGTTTCGAATTTGACAATATTATTCGGGTCCAGAGCAACTAACATGAGAGCGCAACTTCAACATACATTAATCATTCGTGCAATTTTCGAATATCAAAGTAAGCTTAAAAAATGCAGTTTTTCAGAATTATTATTCGCAGGCTAGTGACAAAAGTTTTTCATTGAATATTATACAAAAAATAATCCACAACTAACTCGGAGTTGCGAATTTGCGCAACGTAAGAACAGAGATAAGGCTTACAAGAGTTGACCCGCACGTTATCAAATGGCCTTAGTTTGAACTCCGTTAAGAAGATTTGTAAATAAGAATTTTCGCTGACGAATAATAAGGCAATTTTCCTTCAACATGATTAACGTATTACTCATAAGATTCGGCGAAAAAACAGACGAAAACATCATAAACCTACGCTCCAGATAAAGCTTTTTGCACGATAAGTACGAAATCTGGTAAGGATTACCTACTTAAAACCTAAACTCTGCGCTAACGACAGTCTGCACATTAAATAGGCGCTGCATGACCCTGCGCAAATGGTATATAAAATAGTACAGCATGCGTTGGTACATAATTCATCAAACGGGCTGATCATCAACGACTGGAGTCGAAGAAGACAAACACTGCGACTTTCAATGAATTGACGCAATTGTCGCGAAAATTACAGCAGATTACATTGCGAAGTTAGTAAACAACATTAGAATCATTGCAACAATGCAAAGGTAGAGAGAGATTTTTGCCAATTGCGTAAATAGAGAAACTTTAAAAAGTGGACAATTTTTTTCAAACAACACGAGCTCGGGAGTGAATCACAAATTTATCAGAATTACCTAAAGCTGAAATATAACTCCAACAATAACATGTTTCATTCAATACAACTTTAGTACGACACGATTCAGTGAACTCAATTTCATTTTGAACTCGTCACTTCTTCCCACACGCACAAAAGAGTTTGATAAAGATTGTCTGAAATAAGATTAACTCACCAACTTCTGAGGGCTCCATTACTCTCATCGGAAGGTTCTCGATGGCAAGCGTGCTTGTGGGAGGAGGTCCTGAAGTTTCAAATTGAAGCCAAAGCTGCATGACATGATAAACTTTCTTCAGAGAATCAGGTACAGACACCATTGCGAACAACAATTTTTACTGCACTCCTCAATATCAAAAAACTACAAGCTACAGCGTTAGGTCGTTTAAATACAAAACGATCAAGAAAAGCGCGGGAGATTCTTAGTTTTTCTCATAAGAAAAAAGCGATAATCTTGTTTTTAATCTCGTCCATTCCAAATACCGAGTCCGACGATAAAACGGATTTTCCCAAGATTAAACAACGTTCAACTGTGCTAAGCCTGCGTCATCATGAACGGATGTTCAAATGCGTTTCATTCATATTTTCTTTTTAAACACGTGAAAGCTAGAAAGAGTAATTGCCGAACTTCAGGTTTCACTTCTACAAGAAATTCAAAGCGTTGGCGCGAATGCAAAAATGGCTGATAAGAATGCCGTTGTGGCACGGGACATATCACCTTCTGCACGACATTAGAAGATAAAAGCTCATTGCGCTCTGCACAATCGGCATTCAACTAACGCTAAAAACAAATATTTTTCCGCAATCTAATGGAAGTAGCCAAGGTCAACTAATGCTGGCCTTTTCTGCCACTCAATAAACATCAGCGGCCAATAAAGCATTTCCAATTTGCTGGGTTTGATCCTTAGTTTACTACGCCTAATGTTAAGAGGACCATGTGTTAGAGAGACTGGCTCCCATACTTGGTAGAGCACGTACATTGCTGCCGCTGCTCCGTCATCACTGCACCGTTCCTACAAATTCGCAGCTGTACGGCTAGGTGCAAAGCGGTGGAGATGACAGAGCTGACTCCTACATGCATCAGCGTATCAAGCGAGTACAAAAACAAAATTTCTTAATATTTGATCTGTAATTGTACTGCAGCTGTTTTCGTTGCTAAGTTTGTTATTTGAACTTAAATTTGTAAAAAAATGAAGTTCGAAGTACTCCAAATTCGAATTGCAAGCAATTAAAGGTAACAGCAAATATCGGTAGCCAATTTACGTCATCAACGTAGCGTGCACGTTAACTTTCGTTTCACGTACTTCTTGATCACACATATTTGAGGCTCGAGCAATCAAATATACGTGAACAAAGACAACCTGACTGGACAGGAGTCAGCTTAAGGTCAAATTCTACGCACAGAAAATTAATTGACATTTCGTAAAAGAACGTTGCTTCGAGTATAAAACTACAACTACAATGATAAGAACAAGCAATTAAAAAACAACAATATTAACACCAGTTCTTCGAAACAGACAGCGTTGAGCGGCGAAATGTCTAGCGAACTAGACCAAATATTCCAAGCTGCAAGATGATCGTTAACTTTACTCATACATTTTTTTTTCATTAAGAAAAATACCTAACGTAAAAAATGTTCAACTTTGTACTAGCAACTTCAAGAACTTCATGAAATTGTACAGGTGCCCTGCTTTTACATATGAGAGATAGTGTATTATAAACTGCTTTTGAAGTTTTATAATCACCGATAATTCCAGTTGCTGAAAATTTACGAATAAGTCTTTAGCAAATTTTAATCGTAGATACTTTTCTACCGTGATGTAAACTTTCACATACCTAAACAAGTAGAAGTAGTGGTATAGTTCAAATTTATTCACGAGATGCAGAAAAGTAAGAAAGGCAAACAAGCAAAACAAAATACACGTTCACAAACACATTAAAAAAAGGATGAAAGATAACGCATCTCAAGGGAGACTTCGAAGTGACCGATAAAGGTCTTCAAGTCAAGCAGCCATCCAGAAAATGTGTCAGTCGCCACATTTAAGGCGATAGATATAAATCATCATACATAATGTTTAGAATGTGTTAAGTAAAGTGTCAAGTTGTCAAACAACGCAAATACAAGTACTATCGGCAGTGCCGAAACTAGCGCCCCCAGAACCCCCCAACCAGGGGGGGGGGGGCTCGCACAAAAAGGGATCCCGTAAATAGTCAGTACGTAGTACTATTTAATCAACGTATGATAAAGGTGTCTTAAATAGACCTATTCTACGATTCAGTATATTTTTTGTTTCAACTCGCGCGATGTGGGGCCCCCATACCATATTTATGCTTTTGACCATAGGGGACCCCGGCAAATTTTTCAAAAAATAGCAGTCGCAAAACTAGCAAACAAACGTTTAGTAGCATACCAAGGGGCCCCTCATCCTCAAGTGAAAGGCGCAAAAATAAGCCTTAAAAACGTTTTTTCTTTACATAGGTAGCGAAATGTTAGAGTAGGGTTTGCTTGCAGCATTATTTTAGTCGGTTTGGAAGGGATTTAGTAAAACAGACTACTAAACCTTGCTAAAACTGAGGAATTTTGAAGGCTCAAAACGCACAAAAAGCCTCCAAAATAAGGTCGAATTCCGCAAAATTTTCTGGGGGGGCATGTTTCCAGACCCCCCTAGCTTGGCATCGCTCCTACAGGGCTCGTTCTTTTGCATCACCATCCAAAAAAAATTTTAGGGGGCCCCGAAAGATAATTTCGGAGGGGGCCCGCATCACCTAGTTTCGGCCCTGAGTATCGGCATAATGTAATGCTTTGTCAAAAACAATGAAGACGCTGATAGAGATAGCTTAACACTGAAAAGAACCAAACAACCACAGCAAATGTAATTTAGCTAGAAGTTAACTTTTTTTTGGGGGGGGGAAACTAGAATATTTTAAGTCGAATTCTTAGCCGCTCGCAGAGTTTGAATAGCGTTTGCTGAATAGATCTGTTAAACACGATCTGTTCTGCACTTTCATCTGTTAAACACGAAAAGTCAAAGTGGATTGGAGCTGAGCTTTTCTTTGTTTTTTTACGATGTCAAGGAACACAGCTTGGCCTTTTTTTGCAGAACTCGCTACACCAAGCTACCACATGATCGATCGATTTCTTCATTTTTATTCTCCCGTTTCGAGAGGGAGATCCATAAATAAGAAGAATCCAGACTTGCTTAGGAGTGGCCGTCTTTTCGAGTTTTCCGGTTAAGTTTTGGCTTGACTTCTTTAATTCGGTGCCTGTCAGATTCCACCAAGCAGAGATCATTATCGTGAAGCATCTTATCCATTAACATAACAATGCTTGGGTTGGAGTTGAGCCATCAACCTACGATCGTTGCCGTCGAAAAAACAACGCTAACAATTACTGCGCCTCGCTGCCGAGGAAACATCATGAAAGAACCGAAATGCTCTGCTACATTTGGTTGCTGATGTAAATCCACCACATGAAATCTGCGTGTGCTATTAGTTCATCGTTGATTTTTTCCAATGATTTTATTCAATCAAAGTTATACTCGAGCGCCACCTCGTCAAATCATATTTTAACCGTTTACAGCTAGTGGCTTCTGCGGTTAAAACATTTAGAGTGTGTAGTAATACGCCTAATAATCATTTTTTAGCACATGAAGTTGGTCTTGTGCTTGGTGTATTGGGCTCCAGAGCTGACTTCGCTGGGCAACTAAGTCATCTTCCATGATGAGCATAATTCACTAACATAAAAACCTAAGTTGCAACTATGTGGCTTGGAAAAACAAAAAAATAATTATTTTTAGATTGTACTGCATTTCCAAAATATCTCGTAATCGATTGTGTTTCTACATTGTATACCTGAGATAATATGTCGTCCATACCATCAGGTACCTATGCATAGTCGTCTTCATGCTCATGCAAATCGGCATGAAACCTGGGAAAAAATGAAGAAATAAAACATCCTTAAGCGCTGGTAACTTGGCAAAAACGCGATTATCGTCAGGTGGCAGCAGTAAGAATGACAACAATTCATCGAATTGATTTCCTAAAAAGATCGGTTAAATAATGCCATTCATTCATCTCACTCATCTTGCTTCAGAACATTTCAGAAATACCGGCACCATTCAACATTACTTTTGCACTTTCATCATGTATTTCATAGAAGTGAGCTCCTACTTCTGAATTATTGAATTTACTAATCTAATTTATTTACTATCTGTTACTTCGTAATAAGTCAGGTAATAGTTTTACCTGAGCAAGGTAGGTAGGTAGGTAATATATTTAGGTAACAGATGCAAAAAAAAGAAATTTTAGATCAATAACACAAATCAAAGCTCAAAATAAAAGTTGAAATCAATATTACATGCAACTGAAACCTCAAGAGAGACTGCGAAGTGACCGTTTAAGGTCTTCGAGTCAAGCAGCCACCCAGAGATTTTAGCAGCCGCTTAAGCGGCAGTTACCGTGAGGTTCTACAAAAATATGACGTTAAATACACTTCACGTAAAAAGGGTGATAACGTTTCAGAATTACTGGTAGTCGTCAAGAAGATCCTTTTTCATGTTAATTTTAAAGCTTTTGAAGGACTGATTTCTTAATTTGGGAGATAGTGAATTCCATATTTTAACTCTATGATACTTTAATGACCTTTGACATCGGCGTGTAGAGAATTTGGGAAGGTAGAAGCTGCTTTTTGTTTTTGACTTGGTTTGTTTTTCATCAATGTCGGAAAGCGGAGTAAAAAAAGTTGAAAAGCAAGAGGGGAGAGAGTTTTTGGAATGCTGGTGCATTAGTTTGGCAATTTCGAACGCATAAAGTTCAGTAATTTTGAAAATTTTTAAATTTCGATATTTCGGGGTTATTGGGGTGCGCAAGTCAGAATTAGTAATTATGCGAATTGCCTTGTTTTAGAGAGTTTGTAACTTACTAAGGAAGGTTTCGAATGTACTACCCCAAATTGGAAGTCCGTAAACTAAGTGGGGGTGTACAAGCGCGTATTAGAGGAGAAGGAGTGTAGAAGAAGGGAACAAAAATCGTAACTTACTTAGTATACCAACAGACCTTGATACACGTTTTTCAAGGGCTATTATATGCGGTTTAAAATTTAATGGGCTGTCTATGGTAACACCGAGATATTTTGCAGAATCACTTAACGAAATAAACGACATATTATAAATGAAGTTTACTTCTGGTCGAGGTAAATTTAATTTGTGAGGGAAAATACTAATTGTAGACTTTTCTGGGTTAATTTGTAATTCATTTGCATTGCACCAGTTGTGTAATCGGCGTAGTTCGCAGTTACAATAAACTTCAAGTGCATTTAGCGAGGAATTGTTTAGAGCTAGACACGTATCATCTGCAAAAAGACGAGGTTGACAAAAAGTATAGCATTAGTAAGATCATTAACGTAAATAAGGAAGAGGAGCGGGCCTAAAATGGACCTTTGAGGAACGCCAATACTAATGGATTTCAAAGACGATGCACTATTATTGATAGATACGAATTGTTGACGATTGGAAAGGTAACTTTCTATTAAACAGTAAGCTGGACCTCGTATTCCATAATGAAAAAGTTTTTGTAACAATATTTGGTGGGATACGGTATCGAAAGCTTTAGAAAAAGTGCTCCATTAGAAAAAGTGCAGTAAATTTATTGTGTTCAATTGCATCATAAACTGGTATAATGACATCCAGTAGTGCATGCATGACGCCACGTTTCTCTCTGAAACCATATTGAAAATCATAGAAAATTTCATGTTCTTCAAAAACCTTTATGAATCGATTTTTGATGACTTTTTCTAGTACCTTTGACAAGCATGATAGAAGAGAAATGGGGCGATAATTACGCACCAAATGTTTGTCACCAGCTTTAAAAATGTATACAACTTTGGCTGATTTAAAGATTTGAGGAAAAAAGCCGAGTTCAAACACCACACAAAAGTAAACAGACAATATAGGTGCTTATAGGATTTCGTTTCTTAGACGAAGAAAAAAAGGAGAAATGTTGTCGTATCCAGAGGCTTTATGACGATTGAGAGAATTTATAGCATTGAAAACTTCTATGGGTTGTGGAGGTTCAAGCACTATGGTCTGAAACACTGGGTTTTTCAAAAAGGATTTAAAGTCGGGAGTTTCGGTGGTACTGACGCTTTTTGCTATCAAATGGCCAATTTCAACAAAATAGTTGTTAAATAGTTCTGCGATTTCATCAGGGTTTGCAATCTCGGTGTTATCAACTTTTATTTTGGTAGAAGGAGAGGAAACAGAACGTTTTGAAGGGATAACCGAATTAATAAATTTCCGGAGTTCTTTAGGGTTATTTTTCTTTTCTCTAACTGCATCGTTGTACTAATTTTTTTATAGCAATTTGGTTGTTTTTATCTGTTACGGATTTTCAACTTATAGTTAGTTTTCAATTTTAAACTTCGCGAAAATTAGTAGGCTCATGCAAAATTAGAGCCAGTCATTTCTAAATTTTTTAATTCAAATTCATTAATTTTGAAAAAATTAATTCAAATTCATTAACATCTTGTGAGCCGGTTTAAATTCAAAATCAAATCAAATCTTCATTATACTTGCGGTATTACGCCGCAGCGTGTAACGAATGGCGAGGCTCATCTCCGCGGCTTAGCGCCTAGGCAGCACAGCTCTGAAGAAACGTCGCAACGGTGGCGACCCGCTGGCAACACTGTGCCAATTTGACCGGCCTGGGAATCGAACCCCAGACTTACCGTACCGATAGCGTGCGCTTAGCAACTGAGCTAACCGGCCGGACTGTTTAAAATTTTTTTAATTTATTTATGTATTTGCATTTTTATCCTCCTATTACGAGAAAGCGACGGGGCGTTATACGAGCTAGCTTAGGAGTTGCCGGCCAACTGCCTACCACACGTAGATGAGGGAATCCCATTTTGTGCCTTTCCCAGCGGTACAACAGGCGAACTTGCCGGCTTGCTTCACACCATCCCCTTCATGCTGAACGTCAAGCAGGAAGCTGTGAATACCAATTTTGAAGTCATTGGTTTGACCGGACTCGGAATCGAATCCCGGAATCTACCAATCCAAAAGCAGACGCTCTATTCACTCAGCCATCGATCGGTAATTAAATTCAATCCTACCCTAATTCTGTGTAAGTAACCATAGTCTGACACCGAATACAAAAGTCCATTAAAAAAGGTTTTGCTAGTTCGACAACGTCTGCTTTTGAACTAGCGCAGGAATTGGACATTGGTCCTGTCTTCCTCGATCAAGAAGTAAAAAGAAAAAGAGAGTGTTTAATTACGATGCATGTGTTAAACATGAAGCTTCTGAGGAAGAGATTCAAAGCAATCTTTTCTAAACAACTGGTGGACCAGGCTATTATGTCGATACTAGAAAGTTCTAAGCTGACATGTGATTTCGCTACAGTATTTTTATTGCCGTTTACACCCAGCAGCTTCGTGCATGAACAGCCATTGTCAGCGACATGATCTGGTGGTGCTGCCCGCAGATTCAGATCCTTTGCGACGGGTTCGATCCTTTACGAGTCAGATCCTTTGCCACTAAAGCCTATTGCTTTTGATATATATATATACCGGGCGGCTGCTGATTAGAAAGGCACAAGCTCATTTGGCAGTCCCCTTCAATACCGTTGAACTTTTCATTCAATAGTAATAAGTTCTTGCCTAGCTCCTCGAATATAAAAAATGCGTTGTTACCGTTACCTGTGCTGAACAAAGCTTCAGAAAACTACAATTCATCAAAACGTTTAATCAACCTAATATGGCAGTCAGCAAACTATCTTTTTACTTTTTATTTATTGGCATTTTTATTCACCTATCACAGAAAGTGACGGGGCGCTTTACGAGCTTGCTTAGGAGTTGCCGGCCATCTGTCTACCACACTTAGATGGGGGAACTTCGTCAAGTGTCGTAATGTCACAACAAGCGAACTTGCCGGCTTGCTTAACACTATCCCTATCATGCTGAGCGTCTAGTAAGGAAGCTGTGAATACCAATTTCTAAGTCATTGGTTTGACTCGACTCGAAATCAAACCCTGAGTCTAAACCCATCCAAAAGCAGACATTCTATCCACTCGCCCATCCGACTGGTTCTTCACTGGCCATGTGGTCAATTGAAAGTTAATGCGCCCGATCTTCAAGTTATGATGCTGTCATAAGAGCATCTGCAAACGAAAAAGTGCGCTCTAGACGATTTTAATGGTAGGCTAATGGATAAATGGGTGTAACAAACTTGTCTTAAGATTGCACCTTTTATTTTTACACTGACATCGCGTATGTTTTACTGCAGTATTCGCATTGTCTTGAAACGCTGAGCTGTTACCCCTGAAAAAACCTAAAACAATTATATCGAAAGCTTTAGTATAGGGGCCCTTGAAAGGTTTGGGGGAGGGCAAAGTTGAGCTGCGACGGCACTGCTTAAAGCCAGTGTTTTTTATAAGGTTTGACATGAAGAACCATTAGCAATTTCGAGAGATCGCCAATTGAATTTATGCCGTAAAACACAGCTGCTTTCTACAATATCGCAGAAGCAGATTTCGAGAGACCGCTGGACAATTTTAAGAGTCCATTTGGGTTTCTCAAAACGCTTTAAAAAACACTGCTTGCAGTAACTCGCAAACAAGAGTACAATAGACAAGAAATTAATTTTTTTAGTTCGAGTCATTGGTGAGTGTGAGGAGTCTAAGGACACATAAACTAACCAAACATGCTGTACAGTCAACAGACCTAAGCGATTAATTGCATCTTCACCAACAAAATTAAACCACACTGTACGGGTACTTTATTCGTACAGTGGACAACACTGTCAGGGTGCTTACACATGTCCACGGATTCGGATTTGATTAGACCGTATTTTGGTAATTTTTCAGGATTTGGACCAGATTGAGAATTTAAATTGTTTTACCAAATGGATTTAGACCACAGATACTGCATGTGCAATTGTGTATGCCAGGGGTGTCCAAACTTTTCTCAAGGAGGGCCAGATTTGATAATGTGAAAGTGACCGAGGGCCAACATCCTTTGATGGTATTGTTTTGCACAATACTGTAAAAGGTGCATATTAGTGTGGAAAAGCCTAATTTAATGTTGTCATTTTCCCACAACTTAGCAGCGTACAAGTTAAAGCGCTTTGTTCTACAACATAATATCTGCACTTCTACCAAAAATTGAAACATCCAGAAAGTAAAATGCAGCTGTGTAAATGTGAAGGATGAAACTGAGTTCTTGATTTCAATGCACTGGTCAAGTCTGGTTCGAGAGAAGTGATATTTAAACGTAAAATCTCACGTAGGTGGGCATCACTCAGTTTTGATAATTACATAGGTGGGCACATGAATTACTTGTTTTCGGTTATTACGAGATTATTACGTAGTAATAGCTCTAAGTTTATCTCGCTGGTTTTTTCTAGTTTCTCTCAGAAAGCTTTGCCATTATTCTGAATCAAAAAAGAAACTTGCAAGTTGGATTAGTATGATTATTAACTTTATGTGTGTCTGTAACTTGTAAAATGTGAATTATCCGTACGATAGCATTTTCTAACCAAAAAACTATATCCTATACCAGTGGTTCTCACACTTGTCGGAAGTATCGAACCCAACAGGTGTCATGCAAGCATACATCGAACCCTTAATTATAACCAGGAGCGGATCCAGAAAATTTTAGAGGGGGGATGCAGTTTTGAATTAGGTTGAATGTTAAATGAGTGCAAAGACGTTAGACGTCTAAACCGGAAAAGAGCATAAGCTCTTTGAAAATGTTTCACGTCAGGGGCGTATTCAGAATATTCTTAAGGCGGTGGAGGGTGGCATAAAATTTTTACATTTTTTAAGCGTATTTTTTTTCCGGAAAGTTAATTTGAAGCAAATTGAGGAACAAAAATATGGCTCTAGGGGGGTCCGGGGGTATGCTTCCTCGGAAAGTTTTCAAAAATTTAGACACTGTAATGGCCATTTTAGCGCTTTTTGAACAATTTTTATGGCAAATTCTGTTTAATTTTCTTGCCTATAACTCTAAGTCCTTCACCAAATATGATACATTTTGTTCGCACATTTTCGATTTATGCGTGCTTAAGGCGTAAGGATAATTGTTATCAAATAGGTTTGAAATTATGGAAAAATTGTATTCATCAAAAACAGCGTTGAAAGAGTACGGTGGGGGGATGCATCATTCCACGCAGAGATAGTCATTTACTACAACTGTATGCCTTTTTGCAAAAACTTATTCTGATCTTAGCCGAACCCCTGCTACAGCCTCACCGAACCCCTGGGGTTCGGTCGAACCCAGTTTAAGAACCACTGTCCTATACGCTCGTTATCAAGTTTCCGAAAGACCGCACATGGAGTTGGCCGAGTGGTTGGTGAGTAGGGCTCCGGAGTTCGATGCTCAGCTAGGTCATTTTCCATGATGCGCACCCTTCACTGATTTAAAAACTTAAGCTGCAATTATGCGGCTTGGAAACAAAAAATTAAAGAAGTTTCCGAAAGATCGACTTCATCGCAAATCTCGCTGAAGACGATTAGAATGAAACTGAATGATATGGAATGGACCCCAAACACAGCTTACCATCAGCACTGCCTTTGTCAATTTTAGATAATTCTCTTCTACATTTCAAACTTTCAAGTCTGGTAATTGTAAAATAGGTTTATACTTTCGCAAACATAATTATCTTTCTAAACACTCCGCAAGTTCTTATTTTTCTTGAAGCATTCATCAAAATTTTTTCGTTTTTTCTATTCTGAGATATGCTTCCGCCTAACTAACACGATATCAATTATGTATCAAGAAAAAAAAATGCAAGTAATCAATTGACAGATTAATTCAAAAACCGGGTGAATAAAAAGATATGTTAGGCCTATATACCCTTGGAACAGGGGTTCCTTGATGGGGGGCTCGGGGGGAGGAAGCTAGGCCCCCTAGTTCAAAAAAAATGCTTTGAGGGGGAGCCAACCAGGGGTGGCGCCAGCCAAAAACAAGTGGGGGACAAACCAAGCATCGAAAATTTGTACAAATTTGGACTTTTTAAAGGTCTGGGGAGCCTCCTTCAGAAAATTTCGAAATTTCAGAATTAACGTAGTGCATTTAGGCGTATATCCAGGAGGACTTTTTGTCGAAATGGGGACTTATTATGAAGTAAAAATAGGATGCTAGGAAGCAAATTTTTTCAGAAATAGACATTGTCTTTGCCTTCGGTTATCGTGCCTAGTAGCCCGGTTCTGTAGTACAGTGTAGTACTGTACTTCAAAGTAGGTTATTGAAAAAAAAACAGTCTACCCTGCGAATTGGCCAAATTTAGTAAAACATATGGTGTATTATTACAGCATCACGGTAGAGAATGAAACCAAACATTAAAAAATCCTGAAAATGTTAAAAAACAATGGCACTGGCAGAATATGAGAAGCGTGTCGGTCAAAAGGTAGCATCTTGTGGTCTAATTATGTAGCCTACTGCTGAGTTCCCTGGACACTTTATCCAGTGACTTCTTAAAATTTTTGTCCTGTTTTAAAGGCAGGAAAAAAAGAGGCCAGAAGGGGTTCCATATCTGTCCCCTCCCCTACCCCAGAAAGAAAAATTAACGATTTGTACGATTTGCAAAAATGGTTCTGAGCAGAAGTGGGGGGACTAGTACCCCCATACTCCTCCTTGGCGCCGCCACTGAGGCCAACTATTCAGGTCATGGTAAACTTTCAGTGCTTATTAATATTCAGTATTTTCACATTCGAGTCTGACTTACAAAAATTTGCAACCGAGACTACCTTAAACAGTTGAACATTGTTCAGGCAATATTCTAGTGTTCACTGACGCAATAATACCACGCAGTACAGGGGCGTACCCAGAGTGGCCGCTTGGTCCACCCCCCGCAGACAAATGCACAAAAATTTCATAGTGTAAAACTGATATGCGTAACTGTTAAATGCCCAGCAAGCATTACTTTGGCATTAGAAGTATGTCAAAAATTGTTCTGGGGGGGTGTATTTTCAGCATCATAAAAATATTAGAACACTTATCCAGACCGGTATTAAATGAAATTATATATAACAATGTTTTGGAGTTAAGTTTAACACGTTCGACTGCAAGGAAACCGCAGTCGTTTGAAGGTTTGAAAAAGTTAGGTCCTGCAGAAGTTAAAGCAAGCGCAAAAGTTCATCTTTTAAAGAAAGTTAATTGGCATGCATGGCTGAATTTACGTATAGGCTAAAATGCAGACTAGAATCATCATCATTATCATCATCATTATGAAGAAATCATCATCATCATCATCATCATCATCAGGCTGAAGTCTATACGGGCCTCGGAGAAAATGAGGGGCCTCCCCACGAACAACGAAGACTCCCTTTCTTTTTTTGGTAATCAACCACCAAGATCAGGCATGGGCAACATGACTTTAGTGGAAAACGGGATACGTGAAGACGTGCAGACCTTGTTTTTTGCTCTTCACTAAATCTCAGCGGAAAAATAATCTGCCGACGTGATGACCTTTTTTTTTTGCTCTTCCAATCAGTGTCATCAAATAGCCTAGGACCTCTCATAGTCTGAATCCGGCCCTGCCGGCATGACTTTAAATAGCGCCCCCCTCTTTTAAATTCTTGGGCACTCCCCTGTCGTAACCGGACGTTAGCTCAGTTGCTAAGCGCACGCTATCGGTGCGGGAGGTCTGGGGTTCGATTCCAGGGGCCGGTCAAATCGACACAGTGTCGCCAACGATTCGCCACCGTTGCGACGTTTCTTCGGAGCTGGGCTGCCCAGGCGCTAAGCCGCGGAGATGGGCTCCGCAACTCGTTACACGCTTCGGCGTAATACGGCGAGTATAATGAAGATTTGATTTTTTTCCCCTGTCGTATTATTGCCATCTCTGACACTAGGTTTGCACTCTTCTGAGTTTTGAATGTTTAGTGTTTGTGTGCTTGTGACTACATAAACTAATCTACTAATGTCTTGGAATTGAAAATAAGCTCTGAAACTTGTAACAAACGTTGTAAAACATCCTGTAGGTCAGTGGTCGGCAACCTTTTTCGCACAACGGACCGGTTTGAAACTGAATTGTTTTTGCGGACCGGCCTTTAAAAAATCAAAAATGTTTAAGCAATAAAACCCTCATATTTATTCAGAACTGAAAATCTCGATCTTGTATTACTCTGACCAGAGTATTAAAATTTTTCAATCTTGCTGCAGCAACATTGCTCAAGTTTTTTATAGTAGCTTCTCAAACCTGATTCTTAACGTTATTCTTTCTCTTAACCAAGCGCTGTTTGATTTACAAAAGATTTACGATAAAATGACAGCATAATCAAATGTTCGCTGTTCAATTAAAAGATTTGACTTTTCAATTTGGTTAGTTTTGTGATATTGAGTAACTTTGCCATATTGGGTCACCAGAATTGAGTTTTTTAGCACTTTTACAAAAACGTCCCAAAATTGCGTCTCACGATATAAAAATGTTTTAAGCTCAAAGCATTTATTCTGAAAACGCATACGGACCGGTAACAAACCTCACACGGACCGGTGTGTTGGGCCGCGGCCCGGTGGTTGCCGACCACTGCTGTAGGTGACTGAAACCGAAGCAATTGAGCTTTACACGATTTAAATGCTATGGATTGCTGGCGTTTAAAACAACTGAGTTTTTAACACTGAACAGAGCCCCTTAGTTCGAATTTTACCAAGGCTGCCTTGGAATTGCTGCCTGTCTTGAAATTATGTTTTACGACAGTTTTTTTTTTTTCTGTTAAAGCTGAACGAACCAAAATAAAAAAATCATGACTGATGTCACTGAACTCTAGGCTAATTTACTAAGTTACAGTATGTTTTAAAAACTGATCAAGCGACTGTCATGCAAATTTCAATACCTCGATAATCATTAATGTATCGTAACAAACAAACGTATAACGTAGTATAGCTTTAAAACACACCTACCAATACCATTCGATTGTTCGTATATTTGTAATAATGTAACAAAATTACTGAAGTAACATCACTTCTTAACGTAAAAACCCACAAAGCTGAACAGAAAAAATTGATGTGGCCTTTTCGGATCGACATTAAAACTTAGTTTTGGGGCGTTTTTTCAAGTATTTTGAAATTCTTGAATCATCCATGACTCGAACAGCGATTTGTTTGAGCCGAGGAAATCTGTCCGGAAAAGTTTTGTCGAAATGACGGATGTTTTCGAACGCTACAAGAAGTGCAAGGTCGCCGTAGTGAAGAGTCTGAAAAAAAAAGCATTGAAAAAAAGCTTAAAGGGAGACGCTTTGTAATGGTACTTTTGACGGTCCTTACGCAGTCTCATACTGGACACAAATAAACCAATTAGTTAAAAAAATTGATGTAGTAGGCTATTTCAAAATATGCTGCATTTAAATAAAAAATAGAATTGAATTGATTAATTCATGCAGTAGATTTAACCTAACAAATACAGCCAAAAACAGTGTGACTCATTTAACCTGTGCACATGTCCAATTTTGGTGGGCTTTAGGTCCACTACTTTTGGTTCTAGCTTGTAGTTCTATTATTTTAGTGGGCTTGCAGGCCCACGGATCTTGGTTCCAGTTTCTGCATCAAAATCAATTTCTTGATGTCATGGTTAAAAAAGTGATTATGACATCAAAAAATTGATTATGATGCAGAAACTAAAACCAAGAACCGTGGACCTAAAGCCCATTAAAATGCTGTAGACATGCGGACAGGGTAATTGACTAATTGTTGGGTTCATATCAAATAGCATTTTAAAAAGAGGGCTTCAGCGATATTTAAAACACATAAAACAAATTGATGTTTCTGATGCTAAAAAAGCTTTTCAGCTATAGCTGGTTCTACTTTTTAAATAGATTGTAGGCTGGAAAAAAAATTTTTTTAAACTATCAGCGACATGAGCTAGCTGAGCGGCGCGCGTTGGTCGCGGATTCATCGCAGCGATTTCGATTCACCACTGGAGTGAATGACATTTGACACATTAGGTGCTACTGAAAAAGCTCTCCCCTCGCAGTCAACAACAAATGAATGTATTTTCACTTCTTCCGTTTAAGAGCAGGGTGTGAGGTACAGGGACGTAGCCAGGGGGGGCAATTGCCTCCCCTCGAAATATTTTCAGTTACCACTAGCCTACAAACAAAGATACTAATGCTGTAACGTAAGTCTACCAACAACGCAAGCAGAGGCGGGTTAAGATCACTCGGGGGTACCCGTGTGTCCTTTTTCGGCAAAAAAACTACGCTAAAATGAGTGTTTTTCTTGTAAAAACCCTAAAAATTCGTGGCGGCTGGGGGGCTTGGTTTCCAGACCACCTTAGCTTCCGGAGGCTGGGGGGTTCACCCCAGACCCCCGCTTGTGACCACCCTTTGCCGAATCCTGGGTGCACCACAGGACAAGCCTATGAAGTTTTGTCCCCTCCGAAATTTTTGGCTGGCTAAGCCACTGATGAGATGCCATATGAAAAGAAATAGTTATTAAAAAATTTCATACTTTTTGTCACATTTACTTTAAAAAAATGTATTATACAATATATCTTCACATATGTTATATCAGAAATTCCTATATACAATTCACAAAAATGTTGTTCGATTTTGGCACATTTACAAATCAAACTGTTATGATGTATTATATCAGAAATTCCAGTATGTTCTAATCAAAAAATTCCAATCGTTCTGATATATCATATCAGAATTTCTGATACGTTTGAATAAAAAAACTCCAATCGTTTTTGGCACAATTTATAAATCCAACTGTTTGGACATATAATATCACAATTTCTGATACGTTTGAATCAAAAAAATTCGCTCATTTTTGGCACATTTACAAATCAGACTGTTCTGATATAATATATCAGACTTTTTCATGCAAAAAGCCCGTTATTTTATTTAAAAAATTCGAATCGAAGAAAATTTGACAACGGTAGAAGACCGTGTGTTTGCGGTATCTGCAATAATGGTTATGGGCAAAGGAAGATTCTGGTATCTATGACTTTCTAGTATCTACTGTTATTGCAGTGCACTAGACTATAAACTATGTTTAGATTGAAATAGGGTCTGGTTGAAAAAGCATGCCAAGGCTACTGTTGGTCATGCAAGCTGTTTTGACTTGTGGTTCTAGAATAGGTCTATGGGCTAATCCTTTGCAAAACAATCCAGGTTAACATTAGCAAATGCCAAGATGTGCAACAGGCCAAGTCTTAGCAAGTTAATCATTCTGCACCGAAATTGGCTTTGGCAAACACACTGTACAAATGTAGATGACTTTCACAATCCTATGGTTCGCCAATTTAAATAAGTCTAGACCTATTAGACTTTTGGTAACACATGACAAGCAATCTAGTCACCTAATCGCAACATTACAAGAAATCTATGCATTCTAAGGCAGAAAAGCGATTCTATTACAATCCTACGGTAGGCAAATCCATGCAATCTGGTGTAGCCTATAGCCTAGTCCAATGCAATAACAATAGATAGAAATACTCATTACATACCAGAATCTACCTCTCTACCCTTTGCCATTATTGCAGACACCGCAAACCCTAATGCTGTTCCTCCTTCTACGATTCTACAGGACTGTTATCAAATTTTCTTCGATTCGAATTTTAATAATATAATTGGTTTTGCATGAGAAATTCTGATATAATATATCAGAAAAATCTGATTCGTAAATGTGCTAAAAAGGAGTAGAATTTTTTCGATTCAAACATATCAGAAATTCTGGTATATCAGATATATACATATGGCACCTCACATGCCATATGAGGTACCATATGTAAAGAAATAGATATAAAAAAATTATCTACTTTTTTGCCACATTTACTTTAGAAAATGTATTATATGATATGTCTTCACATATGCTATATCAGAAATTCATATATACAATTTACCAGGGTATATTAAAATCATAAAGTTTTTTCAGTATATATATAAGTCAAAATTTTCAAATAATTATGGCTTCCCGAAAAGGGAAGCCATATTGTTTTTGTTTGGCCATTTGTGCACTTTTTGACACTTCCAGCAGCTGTAGCTGCTAAACTACTGTTCCAATTCAAAAGTGACCTAGAGTTCAAATGTGTGTCCCACCTAGGTCTACACCTTGGTCGCCCTAACTTTCCCCGACAACCCCCCACTTTCTAGAAAAAAAATATTTTGTTTCCGAAAAATTCTTTTTTATGGCTTCCCGAAAAGGGAAGCCATATTGTTTTTGTTTGGCCATTTGTGCACTTTTTGACACTTCCAGCAGCTCTAGTTGCTAAACTACTGTTCCAATTCAAAAGTGACCTAGAGTTCAAATGTGTGTCCCACCTAGGTCTACACCTTGGTCGCCCTAACTTTCCCCGGCAGCCCCCCACTTTCTAGATAAAGAATATTTTGTTTCCGAAAAATTCTTTTTTTTTTTTTTTCTTTTTTTTTTTTTTCAACACCAAATTTTGTGCAGCCTAAGGCTTTTGAACCGCTGATGCTAGAGACTTGAAATTTTCAGGGATGGTAAATCTTATTGGGAACTTGTGCCTAACAACTTTTGGGGGGTGGCGGTCGTCAGGTTAAAGGTCAAAGGTCAAACAACCAAATTTACCAAAACCTAATATCTTTTGAATGACTACAGGTAGGACCTTCAAATTGTCACAGTATATGCATATCAATGTGGGGAATAATTATATGCATAACAATGACCTGTTCGTGACGTCACTTAGGGTCAAAGATCAAATCTACGAATCTCAACAGATTTTTGTGCAGCCTAAGGCTTTTGAACCGCTGATGCTAGACACTTGAAATTCCCAGGGATGATAGACCTCCATGTGAACTTGTGCCTAACAACTTTTGGGGGGTGGCGGTCAACAGGTCAAAGGTCAAACGTCAATCAATTAAATTGACAAATAGTTTGATCAAACGCTAATAACTTGTGAATGGCAACTGGTAGGACCTTCAAGTTTACGGAGCAGATGCATCTCAACCAGGGTACAAAAGCACCAACAGTGATTAGTTTTGCGTGACGTCACTTGGGGTCAAAGGTCAAATACGCAAATATGTCGTTTGGCGTATAACTATTGATGGAAAACACATAGGAACTTGAAATTAATAGGGTTGGTGTGTCTTAATATGTCCTTGCAGTGTACCAACTATAAACGTTCTATGTCACGTGACTCGAGGTCAAAGGTGAAAAAAATTGCGAAGTGTTGCCAATCTTGCGCAGCCTAAGGTTTTTGAACCGCTGATGCTAGAGACTTGAAATGTTCAGGGATGGTAGATTCTATTGGGAACTTGTGCCTAACAACTTTTGGGGGTTGGCGGTCGTCAGGTTAAAGGTCAAAGGTCAAAAAACCAAATTTACCAAAATCTAATATCTTTTGAATGACTACAGGTAGGACCTTCAAATTGTCACAGTATATGCATATCAATGTGGGGAACAAAACTATGCACAATAATGACCTGTTCGTGACGTCACTTAGGGTCAAAGGTCAAATCAACGAACCTCAGCAGTTTTTTGTGCATTTGAAGGTTTCTGAATCGCTAATGCTAGACACTTGAAATTCCCAGGGATGATAGACCTCCATGTGAACTTGCGCCTAACAACTTTTGGAGGGTGGCGGTCAACAGGTCAAAGGTCAAACGTCAATCAAGTAAATTGACAAATAGTTTGATCAAACGCTAATAACTTGTGAATGGCAGCTGGTAGGACCTTCAAGTTTACGGAGCAGATGCATCTCAACCAGGGTACAAAAGGACCAGCAATGATTGGTTTTGCGTGACGTCACTTGGGGTCAAAGGTCAAATACGCAAATATGTCGTTTGGCGTATAACTATTCATTCAAAACACATAAGAACTTGAATTTGATAGGATTGGTGTGTCTTGATATGTCCTTGCAGTGTACCAACCATGAACACTCTATGTCACGTGACTCGGGGTCAAAGGTCAAAAAACCGATAAATGTTGCCAATCTTGCGCAGTCTAGGGCATTTGAACCGCTGATGCTAGAGACTTGAAATGTTCAGGGATGATAGACCTCGACGTAAACTTGTGTCTCACAAATTGCGGGGGGTGGCAGTCAAGTGGTTTGGGGTCAAAGGTCAATAATAAGAAAATGTTCACAAGCTCATAACTGTTAAATGACAACAGCTATGACCTTCCAATTATCGGAGGATATTAATCTCAATGTGGGTAACAAAAATATCAATATAATGAAAGGTTACTCCAGAGCGCCTGACTTGGAGTCAAAAGCAAAAACGTGAAATTTCAGGAAACCTCATGAAAGTCAAGCAAATTTATGTAATCCGTTAGAGGGCAGTAGGGAAACATGTTTTTGAGCTATTTTCCTTCAAAACTTTTTCATTCGTGAGTGAGCTGTATGAGTTTGTGGTTAAAGTGACGTTTTAATCAGCAATAAGGGGCACATGGGAATTGGCCAAGTGGTTGGTGCATTGGACTCATGACTTAGCTTTGTGGATTCCTCGCATTGAAACTGTGTTCGCATTGCGGCGAAGAGTTTGTTAAAGTAATAGCTAGCATAGTCCGCTATCACATCATCAGGCTTGTGGTTTCGCGAAATTGGTTGTAATTAGCACTTGTTTGCCTTATTTCATTCACGCCTTATGCAATTGGGTAACTGGACAAATTTAAAACGGTTTGGCTGTACCTTGATCAGTGTCAAAGTTTTTGTTGAAGCAGTCACAGCACTTTTACTTAATGCGAGCAATGTTGGTCTATCAGTCGTTTTACTTTTTAAGTTGCTAAAAAGTTGCCATTCATAAGTAAGTACTAAGTTGTAACTTCTAAGTTTCAACTTATCAACAAGTGTGACTTCAATTGATTTATCTGCAACACCTTGGGCGAAGTGTTATGCGAAATATTGCAGCCTTTAATTTTTGCGCAGATTGTTAAGCACTGTAATCGCTGCTTTAAACGTGAGTTTTATGCCGCGATTTCTTGCCCTTAGAAACGAGCACAAGCTCCATGATTTAATTTCGTTTTGTGTGAATGCAGTCGTCCTTGCAGCTGCACAAATCCTTCAAGAATCATGGCGTTTATTGTTTGAATTTACTGCAAGATTTGCCAGCTTGTTGGAAATGTCAAACAAACAAGATGATTTTGCTGCAGACTTGTGTAGCATTGTGCCGGCCGATTAGCTCAGTTGCTAAGCCCACCCTATCGGTGCGGGAGGTGTGAGGTTCAAATGCCTGGTCGGCCAAATCGTCACAGTGTCGCCAACGGCTCGCCACCGTTGCGACGTTTGTTCGGAGCTGTGTAGCCCAAGCGCTGCGCCGCGTAGGTGGGCTCCGCCACTCGTTACACGCTTGGGCGTAATATGGCGAGTATAATGAAGTTTTGAGTTTTTGTGCAGCATCATCACTGTACACGTGAAGAAATTCAAGGATAATAGTTTTATTGAGATTTCGATGACTGTATTACAGAAATGTAAAAAGTCGTTACAATATTATTAAGTTTATGGAGCACAGGCTGCAGGAAATTAAACTTACTTCATGTGCGATAATGCCCACCTATACTTTGCAGGGATTTGTTGTTTTTTTAAGTTGTAAAAGCAAAATCGCTCTGCTGTTCCCTTAGACGTTGGGTCCCTAGTAAGCTTGATCGGGAAGCCATAAGCGGGTGCTTGCAGCTGCCATCTAGTTTTTTTTATGGCTTCCCGAAAAGGGAAGCCATATTGTTTTTACTTGGCCATTTGTGCACTTTTTGACACTTCCAGCAGCTGTAGCTGCTAAACTACTGTTCCAATTCAAAAGTGACCTAGAGTTCAAATGTGTGTCCCACCTAGGTCTACACCTTGGTCGCCCTAACTTTCCCCGGCAGCCCCCCACTTTCTAGAAAAAAAATATTTTGTTTCCGAAAAATTCTTTTTTTTTTTTTTTTCAACACCAAATTTTGTGCAGCCTAAGGCTTTTGAACCGCTGATGCTAGAGACTTGAAATGTTCAGGGATGGTAGATCTTATTGGGAACTTGTGCCTAACAGCTTTTGGGGGGTGGCGGTCGTCAGGTTAAAGGTCAAAGATCAAACAACCAAATTTACCAAAACCTAATAACTTTTGAATGACTACAGGTAGGACCTTTACATTTTCACAGTATATGCATATCAATGTGGGGAACAAATATATGCATAACAATGACCTGTTCGTGACGTCACTTAGGGTCAAAGGTCAAATCTACGAATCTCAACAGATTTTTGTGCAGCCTAAGGCTTTTGAACCGCTGATGCTAGACACTTGAAATTCCCAGGGATGATAGACCTCCATGTGATCTTGTGCCTAACAGCTTTTGGGGGGTGGCGGTCATAAGGTCAAAGGTTAAACGTCAATCAAATAAAATGATCAAAAATCTGATCAAACGCTAATAACTTGTGAATGGCAACTGGTAGGACCTTCAAGTTTACGGAGCAGATGCATCTCAACCAGGGTACAAAAGCACCAACAGTGATTAGTTTTGCGTGACGTCACTTGGGGTCAAAGGTCAAATAAGCAAATATGTCGTTTGGCGTATAACTATTGATGGAAAACACATAGGAACTTGAAATTAATAGGGTTGGTGTGTCTTAATATGTCCTTGCAGTGTACCAACTATAAACGTTCTATGTCACGTGACTCAGGGTCAAAGGTCAAAAAAATCGAAAAGTGTTGCCAATCTTGCACAGCCTAAGGTTTTTGAACCGCTGATGCTAGAGACTTGAAATGTTCAGAAATGGTAGATCCTATTGGGAACTTGTGCCTAACAGCTTTTGGGGGGTGGCGGTCGTCAGGTTAAAGGTCAAAGGTCAAAAAACCAAATTTACCAAAACCTAATATCTTTTGAATGACTACAGGTAGGACCTTTACATTTTCACAGTATATGCATATCAATGTGGGGAACAAAACTATGCACAATAATGACCTGTTCGTGACGTCACTTAGGGTCAAAGGTCAAATCAACGAACCTCAGCAGTTTTTTGTGCATTTGAAGGTTTCTGAACCGCTGATGCTAGATACTTGAAATTCCCAGGGATGATAGACCTCCATGTGATCTTGTGCCTAACAGCTTTTGGGGGATGGCGGTCAACAGGTCAAAGGTCAAACGTCAATCAAGTAAATTGACAAATAGTTTGATCAAACCCTAATAACTTGTGAATGGCAGCTGGTAGGACCTTCAAGTTTACGGAGCAGATGCATCTCAACGAGAGTACAAAAACACCAGCAATGATTAGTTTTGCGTGACGTCACTTGGGGTCAAAGGTCAAATACGCAAATATGTCGTTTGGCGTATAACTATTCATTCAAAACACATAAGAGCTTGAAATTGATAGAATTGGTGTGTCTTGATATGTCCTTGCAGTGTACCAACCATGAACGCTCTATGTCACGTGACTCGGGATCAAAAGTCAAAAAACCGATAAATGTTGCCAATCTTGCGCAGTCTAGGGCATTTGAACCGCTGATGCTAGAGGCTTGAAATGTTCAGGGATGATAGACCTCGACGTAAACTTGTGTCTCACAACTTGCGGGGGGTGGCAGTCAAGTGGTTTGGGGTCAAAAGTCAATAATAAGAAAATGTTCACATGCTCATAACTGTTAAATGACAACAGCTAGGACCTTCAAATTATCGGAGGATATTTATCTCAATGTGGGTAACAAAAATATCAATATAATGAAGGGTTACTCCAGAGCGCCTGACTTGGAGTCAAACGTAAAAAACGTGAAATTTCAGGAAACCTCATGAAAGTCAAGCAAATTTATGTAATCCGTTAGAGGGCACTAAGGTAACATGTTTTTGAGCTATTTTGGCTTAAAACTTTTTCATTCGTGAGTGAGCCGTATGAGTTTGTGGTTAAAGTGACGTTTTAATCAGCAATAAGGGGCACATGGGAAGTGGTTGGTGCATTGGACTCATGACTTAGCTTTGTGGATTCCTCGCATTGAAACTGTGTTCGCATTGCGGCGAAGAGTTTGTTAGAGTAATAGCTAGCATAGTCCGCTATCAGATTATCAAGCTTGTGGTTTCGCGAAATTGGTTGTAATTGCCGTGTTTCCCCGATAATAAGACCTACCCGCAAAATAAAACCTAGCGTGATTTTTGAGGATGATTTTAATGTAAGCCCTACCCTTAAAATAAGCCCTAGTTGAGAGCGGCAGAAAGACGAAAAAGTCAAACATTCTTTTTTTATATTTATTCAAACTGCTTTAATGCGGTGTATGCCATCCTTTTCAAAAAATTCTAGAATAAATTGTTGTTAATGAGTTTCTGAATAAAAAACATGTTAATGGCAAGTAAATGTAGATCTTTTTTCGTAATTTCTGTTTATTTAAAATCTCGTAATTTTTACTTTGTAACTTCATTTTTTGATATATCAAAATAATACATCCCATTTTATGCCGCGATTTCTTGGCCCTTAGAAACGAGCACAAGCTCCATGATTTAATTTCGTTTTGTGTGAATGCAGTCGTCCTTGCAGCTGCACAAATCCTTCAAGAATCATGGCGTTTATTGTTTGAATTTACTGCAAGATTTGCCAGCTTTTTGGAAATGTCAGACAAACAAGATGATTTTGCTGCAGACTTGTGTAGCATTGTGCCGGCCGATTAGCTCAGTTGCTAAGCCCACCCTATGGGTGCGGGAGGTGTGAGGTTCAATTGCGTGGTCGGCCAAATCGTCACAGTGTCGCCAACGGCTCGCCACCGTTGCGACGTTTGTTCGGAGCTGTGTAGCCCAAGCGCTGCGCCGCGTAGGTGGGCTCCGCCACTCGTTACACGCTTGGGCGTAATATCGCGAGTATAATTATGGCTTCCCGAAAAGGGAAGCCATATTGTTTTTACTTGGCCATTTGTGCACTTTTTGACACTTCCAGCAGCTGTAGCTGCTAAACTACTGTTCCAATTCAAAAGTGACCTAGAGTTCAAATGTGTGTCCCACCTAGGTCTACACCTTGGTCGCCCTAACTTTCCCCGGCAGCCCCCCACTTTCTAGAAAAAAAATATTTTGTTTCCGAAAAATTCTTTTTTTTTTTTTTTCAACACCAAATTTTGTGCAGCCTAAGGCTTTTGAACCGCTGATGCTAGAGACTTGAAATGTTCAGGGATGGTAGATCTTATTGGGAACTTGTGCCTAACAGCTTTTGGGGGTTGGCGGTCGTCAGGTTAAAGGTCAAAGATCAAAAAACCAAATTTACCAAAACCTAATAACTTTTGAATGACTACAGGTAGGACCTTTACATTTTCACAGTATATGCATATCAATGTGGGGAACAAATATATGCATAACAATGACCTGTTCGTGACGTCACTTAGGGTCAAAGGTCAAATCTACGAATCTCAACAGATTTTTGTGCAGCCTAAGGCTTTTGAACCGCTGATGCTAGATACTTGAAATTCCCAGGGATGATAGACCTCCATGTGATCTTGTGCCTAACAGCTTTTGGGGGGTGGCGGTCGTCAGGTTAAAGGTCAAAGGTCAAAAAACCAAATTTACCAAAACCTAATATCTTTTGAATGACTACAGGTAGGACCTTTACATTTTCACAGTATATGCATATCAATGTGGGGAACAAAACTATGCACAATAATGACCTGTTCGTGACGTCACTTAGGGTCAAAGGTCAAATCAACGAACCTCAGCAGTTTTTTGTGCATTTGAAGGTTTTTGAACCGCTGATGCTAGATACTTGAAATTCCCAGGGATGATAGACCTCCATGTGATCTTGTGCCTAACAGCTTTTGGGGGATGGCGGTCAACAGGTCAAAGGTCAAACGTCAATCAAGTAAATTGACAAATAGTTTGATCAAACCCTAATAACTTGTGAATGGCAGCTGGTAGGACCTTCAAGTTTACGGAGCAGATGCATCTCAACGAGAGTACAAAAGCACCAGCAATGATTGGTTTTGCGTGACGTCACTTGGGATCAAAGGTCAAATACGCAAATATGTCGTTTGGCAAATAACTATTGATTGGAAACACCTAAGAGCTTGAAATTGATAGGATTGGTGTGTCTTGATATGTCCTTGCAGTGTACCAACCATGAACGCTCTACGTCACGTGACTCAGGATCAAAAGTCAAAAAACCGATAAATGTTGCCAATCTTGCGCAGTCTAGGGCATTTGAACCGCTGATGCTAGAGGCTTGAAATGTTCAGGGATGATAGACCTCGACGTAAACTTGTGTCTCACAACTTGCGGGGGGTGGCAGTCAAGTGGTTTGGGGTCAAAAGTCAATAATAAGAAAATGTTCACATGCTCATAACTGTTAAATGACAACAGCTAGGACCTTCAAATTATCGGAGGATATTTATCTCAATGTGGGTAACAAAAATATCAATATAATGAAAGGTTACTCCAGAGCGCCTGACTTGGAGTCAAAAGCAAAAACGTGAAATTTCAGGAAACCTCATGAAAGTCAAGCAAATTTATGTAATCCGTTAGAGGGCAGTAGGGAAACATGTTTTTGAGCTATTTTCCTTCAAAACTTTTTCATTCGTGAGTGAGCCGTATGAGTTTGTGGTTAAAGTGACGTTTTAATCAGCAATAAGAGGCACATGGGAATTGGCCAAGTGGTTGGTGCATTGGACTCATGACTTAGCTTTGTGGATTCCTCGCATTGAAATTATGTTCGCATTGCGGCGAAGAGTTTGTTAAAGTAATAGCTAGCATAGTCCGCTATCACATCATCAGGCTTGTGGTTTCGCGAAATTGGTTGTAATTAGCACTTGTTTGCTTTATTTCATTCACGCCTTATGCAATTGGGTAACTGGACAAATTTAAAACGGTTTGGCTGTACCTTGATCAGTGTCAAAGTTTTCGTTGAAGCAGTCACAGCACTTTTACTTAATGCGAGCAATGTTGGTCTATCAGTCGTTTTACTTTTTAAGTTGCTAATAAGCTGCCATTCATAAGTAAGTACTAAGTTGTAACTTCTAAGTTTCAACTTATCAACAAGTGTGACTTCAATTAATTTATCTGCAATACCTTGGGCGAAGTGTTATGCGAAATATTGCAGCCATTAATTTTTGCGCAGATTGTTAAGCACTGTAATCGCTGCTTTAAAAGTGAGTTTTATGCCGCGATTTCTTGGCCCTTAGAAACGAGCACAAGCTTGATGATTTATATTCGTTTTGTGTGAATGCAGTCGTCCTTGCAGCTGCACAAATCCTTCAAGAATCATGGCGTTTATTGATTGAATTTACTGCAAGATTTGCCAGCTTGTTTGAAATGTCAGACAAACAAGATGATTTTGCTGCAGACTTGTGTAGCATTGTGCCGGCCGATTAGCTCAGTTGCTAAGCCCACCCTATCGGTGCGGGAGGTGTGAGGTTCAATTGCGTGGTCGGCCAAATCGTCACAGTGTCGCCAACGGCTCGCCACCGTTGCGACGTTTGTTCGGAGTTGTGTAGCCCAAGCGCTGCGCCGCGTAGGTGGGCTCCGCCACTCGTTACACGCTTGGGCGTAATATGGCGAGTATAATGAAGTTTTGAGTTTTTGTGCAGCATCATCACTGTACACGTGAAGAAATTCAAGGATAATAGTTTTATTGAGATTTGGATGACTGTATTACAGAAATGTAAAAAGTCGTTACAATATTATTAAGTTTATGGAGCACAGGCTGCAGGAAATTAAACTTACTTCATGTGTGATAATGCCCACCTATGCTTTGCACGGATTTGTTGTTTTTTAAGTTGTAAAAGCGAAGTCAATCACCTGTTCCCTTAGACGTTTGGGTCCCTAGTAAGCTTGATCGGGAAGCCATAAGCGGGTGCTTGCAGCTGCCATCTAGTTTTTTTTTTCTTTTTTTTTTTTTTCAACACCAAATTTTGTGCAGCCTAAGGCTTTTGAACCGCTGATGCTAGAGACTTGAAATTTTCAGGGATGGTAGATTCTATTGGGAACTTGTGCCTAACAACTTTTGGGGGGTGGCGGTCGTCAGGTTAAAGGTCAAAGGTCAAACAACCAAATTTACCAAAACTTAATAACTTTTGAATGACTACAGGTAGGACCTTCAAATTGTCACAGTATATGCATATCAATGTGGGGAATAATTATATGCATAACAATGACCTGTTCGTGACGTCACTTAGGGTCAAAGGTCAAATCAACCAATCTCAACAGATTTTTGTGCAGCCTAAGGCTTTTGAACCGCTGATGCTAGACACTTGAAATTCCCAGGGATGATAGACCTCCATGTGAACTTGTGCCTAACAGCTTTTGGGGGGTGGCGGTCATAAGGTCAAAGGTCAAACGTCAATCAAATAAAATGATCAAAATTCTGATCAAACGCTAATAACTTGTGAATGGCAACTGGTAGGACCTTCAAGTTTATGGAGCAGATGCATCTCAACGAGGGTACAAAAGCACCAACAGTGATTAGTTTTGCGTGACGTCACTTGGGGTCAAAGGTCAAATACGCAAATATGTCGTTTGGCAAATAACTATTGATGGAAAACACATAGGAACTTGAAATTAATAGGATTGGTGTGTCTTAATATGTCCTTGCAGTGTACCAACTATAAACGTTCTATGTCACGTGACTCGAGGTCAAAGGTGAAAAAAATTGCGAAGTGTTGCCAATCTTGCGCAGCCTAAGGTTTTTGAACCGCTGATGCTAGATACTTGAAATGTTCAGGGATGGTAGATTCTATTGGGAACTTGTGCCTAACAGCTTTTGGGGGGTGGCGGTCGTCAGGTTAAAGGTCAAAGATCAAACAACCAAATTTACCAAAACCTAATATCTTTTGAATGACTACAGGTAGGACCTTTACATTTTCACAGTATATGCATATCAATGTGGGGAACAAAACTATGCACAATAATGACCTGTTCGTGACGTCACTTAGGGTCAAAGGTCAAATCAACGAACCTCAGCAGTTTTTTGTGCATTTGAAGGTTTTTGAATCGCTGATGCTAGATACTTGAAATTCCCAGGGATGATAGACCTCCATGTGATCTTGTGCCTAACAACTTTTGGGGGGTGGCGGTCAACAGGTCAAAGGTCAAACGTCAATCAATTAAATTGACAAATAGTTTGATCAAACGCTAATAACTTGTGAATGGCAGCTGGTAGGACCTTCAAGTTTACGGAGCAGATGCATCTCAACGAGAGTACAAAAACACCAGCAATGATTGGTTTTGCGTGACGTCACTTGGGGTCAAAGGTCAAATACGCAAATATGTCGTTTGGCGTATAACTATTCATTCAAAACACATAAGAACTTGAATTTGATAGGATTGGTGTGTCTTGATATGTCCTTGCAGTGTACCAACCATGAAC
The DNA here is from genome assembly GCA_964006365.1 of Trididemnum miniatum. Taxonomy (NCBI): domain Eukaryota; kingdom Metazoa; phylum Chordata; class Ascidiacea; order Aplousobranchia; family Didemnidae; genus Trididemnum; species Trididemnum miniatum. Next base: position 26,573,256 of record OZ023232.1, on the reverse strand, counting down.
ACTCTATGTCACGTGACTCGGGGTCAAAGGTCAAAAAACCGATAAATGTTGCCAATCTTGCGCAGTCTAGGGCATTTGAACCGCTGATGCTAGAGGCTTGAAATGTTCAGGGATGATAGACCTCGACGTAAACTTGTGTCTCACAAATTGTGGGGGGTGGCAGTCAAGTGGTTTGGGGTCAAAGGTCAATAATAAGAAAATGTTCACAAGCTCATAACTGTTAAATGACAACAGCTAGGACCTTCAAATTATCGGAGGATATTAATCTCAATGTGGGTAATATATCAATATAATGAAGGGTTACTCCAGAGCGCCTGACTTGGAGTCAAACGTAAAAAACGTGAAATTTCAGGAAACCTCATGAAAGTCAAGCAAATTTATGTAATCCGTTAGAGGGCAGTAGGGAAACATGTTTTTGAGCTATTTTCCTTCAAAACTTTTTCATTCGTGAGTGAGCCGTATGAGTTTGTGGTTAAAGTGACGTTTTAATCAGCAATAAGGGGCACATGGGAATTGGCCAAGTGGTTGGTGCATTGGACTCATGACTTAGCTTTGTGGATTCCTCGCATTGAAACTGTGTTCGCATTGCGGCGAAGAGTTTGTTAGAGTAATAGCTAGCATAGTCCGCTATCACATCATCAAGCTTGTGGTTTCGCGAAATTGATTGCAATTGCCGTGTTTCCCCGATAATAAGACCTACCCGCAAAATAAAACCTAGCGTGATTTTTGAGGATGATTTTAATGTAAGCCCTACCCTTAAAATAAGCCCTAGTTGAGAGCGGCAGAAAGACGAAAAAGTCAAACATTCTTTTTTTATATTTATTCAAACTGCTTTAATGCGGTGTATGCCATCCTTTTCAAAAAATTCTTGAATAAATTGTTGTTAATGAGTTTCTGAATAAAAAACATGTTAATGGCAAGTAAATGTAGATCTTTTTTCGTAATTTCTGTTTATTTAAAATCTCGTAATTTTTACTTTGTAACTTCATTTTTTGATATATCAAAATAATACATCCCATTTTATGCCGCGATTTCTTGGCCCTTAGAAACGAGCACAAGCTCCATGATTTAATTTCGTTTTGTGTGAATGCAGTCGTCCTTGCAGCTGCACAAATCCTTCAAGAATCATGGCGTTTATTGTTTGAATTTACTGCAAGATTTGCCAGCTTTTTGGAAATGTCAAACAAACAAGATGATTTTGCTGCAGACTTGTGTAGCATTGTGCCGGCCGATTAGCTCAGTTGCTAAGCCCACCCTATGGGTGCGGGAGGTGTGAGGTTCAATTGCGTGGTCGGCCAAATCGTCACAGTGTCGCCAACGGCTCGCCACCGTTGCGACGTTTGTTCGGAGTTGTGTAGCCCAAGCGCTGCGCCGCGTAGGTGGGCTCCGCCACTCGTTACACGCTTGGGCGTAATATCGCGAGTATAATGAAGATTTGATTTTTTGTGCAGCATCATCACTGTACACGTGAAGAAATTCAAGGATAATAGTTTTATTGAGATTTCGATGACTGTATTACAGAAATGTAAAAAGTCGTTACAATATTATTAAGTTTATGGAGCACAGGCTGCAGGAAATTAAACTTACTTCATGTGTGATAATGCCCACCTATGCTTTGCACGGATTTGTTGTTTTTTAAGTTGTAAAAGCGAAGTCAATCACCTGTTCCCTTAGACGTTTGGGTCCCTAGTAAGCTTGATCGGGAAGCCATAAGCGGGTGCTTGCAGCTGCCATCTAGTTTTCAGTTATTGTTGATTTATTTAAAAACATCAAAAAAAGTTTTACTTACGTCACCACACAAAAATTGATCATCATGCTTCTTCGCAAAAGATTCGAGTCTGCCGAACACTTTCTCCCAATCAGTTTTCACAGCATGCATCACTGCTTTTTTCTGCCAAACGTTTTTATACAATAAAAAGCTGCGGTACACAATGTAGGCCTAATACCTGGATTTTACGCATTTTTATCAACAATGGAGTAGTATTTGGATGCGAGCTAAGGTGTCACCATCGCGAGTTGGAATAAAATTTATTTATTCGGAGACTTAGTTTAAAAAAGCGTTTTTGTCTTAGCATGTTCTCGAAGATGTTCTTGAAACTCGAAGGTGTTCTCGTTCACGTGGGCCGAAAAGATTTTCTCGACACTCGCCCCCCATGTTTTGAAATGTCCGCAGTAAACTTGCTTAAGTAAACTTGTTTAAGATAAAGTAAGCAAAATAAGCTTTTTTCCTTCCAATTATGCAGTAGAATAAAGAAAACAGAAACATTACGTGAAGCTGACCAAAAATATAAGATGGTTACTAGTCTGTTCAAAAGATATACCATACAATCAAAAGATATACTGATCAAAAGTATAATACCATAGCTAACAGTTATTGGCAATTGGGTACTGCTAAAAAGTATAGTATATTGTTAGAGTAAAGGTCTACTTTACGGTGTACTTTAATGTCTGTTCATGTACTACCTTTTTCTGTTTTACTCGAAGATCTTTATCATCACAGCAAACATTATTACAGCATAAAAGAATTGAGAAAAAATTACTTGTTTTTCTACGTTTTCTTCCATGTAAGGTAATTTAAATACCAAATCATCCAATGCACACACAAACGCATCCATGTGAGCGCTCGTCACTGGGTTGTTTGGTTCAAGATTGAGGCATTTTGCCAAATACCGAACTATCACCAAGGTATGACAAAGTGGTCGGCCATCAACGTGTAAGACAGGTAGGTAGCCAAAAGGGGATTCTTAATAAAAATAAATAGATCGATGGTAAATCCAAAAGGCAACTACAAAAATTCATTATTGACTCATCGGTACATATCACCTGTTTTTTGCTATCCACAAACACGTTTACAAAATGCACCACTTCGACTAGCCTGTAACCTATAACCACATGCAAACTGGCTAGTTGTTATTTTGATTACCTTGTTTACGCATAGGCCATTCCGAATGATGAATCCTTTCATCAACAAAGTCTACATCAACAGCGTGAAACATCATCCTGATAAGCTCCGCACGACCGCGACAGTCAAAATATGTAAGCTTATATGACGGCATTTCGTTGGACGGTTGACGTGTTTTTCACCACGACACAATTTATCAAAACAGCTATGTAGTAAACAAATTTCATTAAATCATTATTTTGTTTGCATTAGTTTTATTTCGTGCGGAGTTACTACATTTTTGCTGCACTTAAGTTATGGCTACCTTGCATAGGTGGGCACAGATAACGCAAAAATTAGCTCCGCTAACAGCTCGTCCGATAATCAAAAAGATTAGCTTCGCTAACGTTAATCCGATTAAACGAATTTTTCGTTAGCGGAAGCTAATGCTGGTCCGCTAATCCGTTAATTAATCATTAGATTATAATTTGAGACAGAAACAACGAAAAATCAACTTTGTAACTTGTAGCAATCATTTTAATATCGCGTTTTTCAGTTGATCTGCCAAATCTGAACAATATCGTATCAACGCAATTTCCAAAAGTTTCTTTAATTGCACGGTTTATTGTCAAGGTTTTGGACACACGCTAAAAGAACTTGCAGCATTGAAATAAACTCGGCAGTGAAATTAGCACAGTACTGAAATAAGCTCACTGCCGAAATAAGTAGAGCAGGGAAATAAGAACAGTAGGCCTACTAAAATAAGCGTCGGTCTGACCAATCTGACCATGTCTGACTATCGCGCCTTTGCAAAATGCAAGGTTGATGAACCGGCAGCTGAGAGGGGTTAGCCTACCGTTTCTAGGTGCCGATAACCAAGTATTGGGTACTATAGAGCGGGACAGCGTTGTTCGGGCTATATTGCGACATTGGCTTACTACGTCAAAAACCATCAGCGAAAAGTGATTTCTACCGGGTCGGATTGGATGCGTTTGGCCGTGATAATGAGGGCCCAAAAAGACCCCCGAAAAACCCGCTAGCATATACCTTTTCTACGTAGGTTACCACATAAAACCAAGTGGAAACAAAAGCTTGCATTAACCAGATCACGAAATCGTATGTGACAGAAAATTTTTCGGCTGCTTTACCCCCGACAAAAGCCCCCAACATTTGAGTGATGACGTCATTTTCGCTGTAACGTCATAGCTCGCTGTGACGTCATAATTCAAACTTTGGGGGCTTCCGCCGGGGGTAAAGCAGCCGAAAAATCTCTGTCACATACCATTTCGTAATCAGTGCAATGCAAGCTTTCGTTTTCACTAAGTTTTATGTGATACCTACAGTAGAAAAGGTACGCTAGCATACCCTTGTGACGTTATCACTCGAACTTTGGGGGCTTCTGTGGGGGGTAAAGCAGCTGAAAATTTTTCTATCACATATCATTTCGCGATCTGGTCGATGTAAGCTTTCGTTTCCACTAGGTTTCATGTGGTACCTAGAAAAGGTATGCCAGCGGTTTTAGGGGGGTTTCGGGCCCCCATTACAGCCAAACGCATCCAATCTGACCCGGCAGTAATCACTTTTCGCCGATGGTTTTTGACGTAGAACTCAGTAGTACTGTAGGTCGCAATATACTTGGTTATTGGTACCCAGAAAAGGTATGCTAACCCCTCTCAGCTGCCGGCCGATAACCTCTTAGCTCCTACGTGTCGAAACAATGATTACGCAAGCTCATCATTATGATGTCATTGACGGAGTTATTATTGCTTGATCTAAGCGCCTAGCTAAAAGAGTACCGGTTGGTATTTCCCTGGCACAAAAAACTGGAAAATATGGCAATTAAAAGGCTTTTCTTTATTAAAACCGCGGTAGCAGCTATTCTTATTCTCGCGGATTAGCGAATTGGCTAAAAAAATTAGCTTCGATAGTTAACCAGTCCACTAAAATTTTTGAACGTTAGCTGAACAGCTAATCCGCTAGTGAAAAAATTAGCTTCGCTGATTAGCGGAATAGTGGATTAGCGATTTGTACCCACCTATGCTACCTTAAGTCAAATCTTGCATACAGAATATATTTTCAAGGACAAATCATAAACACGAAAAAAAACACGACGACGCTGCTGGAAAGCTTAACGACTGAAGATTTATTTTTTAATATGTTGTAAGTTGAACTCAAAGCTTTTGAAGACAGGAAAACGTTTAAAAGAAAGTAGGAATCTATTAGTTTTTTTTTTAATTTGCTCGAAATCTTCCTTTTCCTTCAAAAATTGTACTAAGTTGTGCGAATTATCTATTTTATGCATCGTTTGCTTGGTTTAAATATAACTTTGTTACAAAATGTCAAAATATTGCGCTATAACTTGTGCTATTACCGCCAATAATTTTTAGGAAACTTTCTAAAATTGAATGATTCGGCTTTATGTACTGGCAAGATTCTATTAATCCTTGAAAAAAAAAACAGTAATGGAAGAATTCTCAAGTCAAACCAACGAATTGTATCTGCTTCGAATCAACTTATAGCTAATTCCAATTTTTCTTTCACTACTTTTCCGATCTGAACCTACTAGCGTAATGATTTCTTCAATTTATCGCTATATGTCGCCGCATTCTAAAATTATCATAACCACACGAAACCATAGCAATGAATGGATGGGGATACCATTTACTATTGGCTGTTTTTATTTACAGAGATAGAGCAATGGCTTTGGCAATATTTACTTAGTTTATTTGTGAAAGATCGCTTGGAAACATAACAATAGATTTGTTCCAGAATTGACTCTTAAACACCTCCAACAATAAATTTTATTGTTGCCACAAAAATCAAATAATAAAGAAGGTGTGATGGCAGGGTAAGGTTTCTATTACCTAGCCCGTCTTGGGGTGGTCTGCGGTTCAAAGGTTCACGTATAGTGCCCTTAATAGCCGAAAAAAAATACTAACTATTGTAGTGTATATATATGCAGCCCAGCAGTGGATGCACTACTGCACTGCAGTCGTCATTGGCAAATGGCTATAAAGTTACGTGTAAAATTTGTCATTCTTACACTATAAAAGTGAGGATTGCCGTTGTCAGTTCAAATTCCCTCAAATAAGTCAAATCTTTTGTTAGTTTTACTTGCATGCTTATTCTGTGTCCACTTATAGCGAGCTAGTATTTTATTTTTAGTAGGCCTATCTTTTCGTGCTATATAGTGAAAAAAGAATTACAGCGTCATCACTCATCGAACTTGCGAAAAAGTGCAAATGCAACAAACATAATTGGAGCTTAGTGATTCAAAAGTTGAGAAACGACTTTCGGTTATAAGTACCGTACAAATAGATCATTTTTACAGCCTATCATTATTGAATTCTAAAGCAAGACTTTTTGGATTTTTGATATTCAGTTTTTTATTCTTATTTTCATAAAAGGGTTATCATCACGCAGCCCACGCGTTAACAACAGCACCAGCGACACTCAGTTCTGAATTTCAATGGGCCACAGTGGCAGTTCCTAAAATTTTGTTAAGGGGTAGGGGGTTGGAATCAAAGAAACCCTATGTTGCAGCGTAGCAGATCTAAAAGCATCGAAATAATAATTATGTAGAAATAGAATTTTTAGGAGAGACTTCACTCTTTTTATCTCCCCCTTCCCCCTGGATCCGCCAAAAGGCCAACCATCAATCAACCTCTCCGTCAGTCAAACTTATACGCATTTCACCAGAAAAAAAACTGTCCTTTTATAACTTACTCTCGGCTTTCACTTCACCAACAAAAGTGTGCGAGAAACGAAATGTATTGCAGAAAGTTACTAAATAGTATAAGAGCACAATTTTAAAACAATTTTATTGAGGTGGTCACACATAGGCTACACAAAAAACACACACATTGCACATTAACTGCAAATTAGTTCAACTAATCACTATTTAAATATCCACGTTGAGGCCAAAGCTAAATTGCAATATCTAAATCAATGAGTTTTCTGTATACGAGCACACCGTAGCAGCATGATTTATATTAGGAATACAAAATTGCACGTAACATAATAAATTGAAAAAAAAATCAGAACTAATTTGCAAACAGTCAAACTCTCAATTTCAAAATATAAATCTACTTCCTTTCTTAAAAGGACAATAGATGCTCTCAGACATGAGTTTGCAAGTTTGAAATAACATTTTCAAGTATGTAACGCAACCTTTAGGTAAGAATGATAAAAATAAAGCTCGTGACAACGTTTGGAAATGATCAAAAACTCTTTCCAGCTAATTTAACAAGTGCGACAACTCAAAGGTTTTAACTACAATTTTATCTTCTTTGAATTTGGATGAAAATGGTTAAAGTGAGCAAAAAGGGGTGCGCAAGTGCGTATAAATGATGAACTTTGGTCTTTTGCAGCAACCAAATCTCTTCATATTACCGCAGGATTGCACTTTTGCATTTGTGTTACAAATCACTTCTGTTGCGCAGTTTTATTGCAAAACCTAAATCAAACATTCGTGTGCAAAACTTTAAACCTATATCTGGCAGTTTTAAAAAAATCCTCCGGTCTGTGATCTTTTTTGCTCATGCTCTTATTGGTAGACCTTGTGTTTGCTTGTATTTAGGTCACAAAGTGCAGCGTATCAACAGCAGTAACGACAGTTACGACACGGCGTAATATGACACGTACCGTACAAGACGCATGATTGCTTATAAGCGGAAATAAATTTACTAAATATTTTCCCATCTTTTTTAAACGCGTAGTTTTGGGTGAAGCTGAACACTTGATCAAATTCAAGTAATCACAGTGTTATTCTTGCCCATATTTGGAATAATAAAAGTACTGTATAAGGTTTGGAGAGCATAATGCCAACAGGAGCCTGATATTAATCTTAATCTATAATTGTGGGTTGGGTCGTCTATGTAGGAAAAGTTTACGCTTACCTGAAGGCGAATCTAATTTTTATTTTGTGATAGGATTTCGATTGATAACAAAAATTAACCCCGACCCCGACACACGCTTCCATTTTCACCGAACATGTATCACCGCTTCACTTGCTTCGGTTATATAAGCCCATTATGCTTAGTTGCATTATCCATCCAAATCGATTGATTGATAGAAAGAAGTAAAACAAAAGCACGTATGTTGCAATGTCCGCATTTATCATAAAAACTAGACAAAAACAACATGATAGGTATGACAGCTCACAAACCGAAATTTCGTTACCGGTTTCATTGCAAGGATTACGAAAAGCCTTGTGACACAGAGTAATGTAGTATCACGTCATAGTGAAGTATTTTAAACACGTCGTGACTCTAATTTTATGCAATACAAACTGATACAGATAGTTTCCAATAGGTTAAGCTAAAAATTACTCCGGACTTCATCGGTGCGTGTGCACACCAATCAAGTACAAGCGTCATTATCCTGCGTAATAGCTTGCCGATTGAGAGCGTGATTGAGCAACTTTTAAATAAGACGATCAAAAATAACGAAAACGCATCATTTGTAGTACAGTATGAGAAAAAATAAAGGCTCGCAAGTTTAACATTACTGTCGGCAAGAGAGTTCTGTGACAGCCAGAGCACCAAAAATATAAACACAAACAATTGCTTGCTTCAACTCTTCGTTTCACAATTACAGCATTTTCTTGATCACATAAGACTGCTTGTGGAAAGTAAAAGCGTATGTTTTCTTCCTCACTTTTAAGATAATTAGCTTTTTTCCAAGAATTTCCGTGTTTTTATGAAAAAAGAGCCCCAAAATTCTCAGACATATTTTTTTGAGTCTTCTAGGAAATGATAGGCTAAGTTTTTGAGATAAGCTGATTCTAACTTCAATAACTTCAATTTAGAGGAGGTTCGGCTGCAGCAGCAGTTTTCGATTTTCAACCAAGTTGCTTCTCGGAAGTTATATTTAAAGAAACAATAATTTTGGATTTGTGCACCATTTTTATTTTTTCATAAGATTTGCTTGAGACATGCTTCTTTATGCATCTTACATTGACAAGCACAAGTCATTTAGAAGAATTTCGCTATTCCAACCGCACCGGAAGCATGGCACTCATAAACTGAAATTAGAAACAAATGTTGCATCGTACACGTAGCACTCAAAACATAACGCTAGTCTGTCAAATTTTCAACGGAACAAGTAACTTTGCAATAAATTATGAAGCGCGCTTATTAATTACCATCAAAGCAGTGGTCGCTCAAAGTAATTTCTTCGCTGATCACAATAGTTAGTAGATCTATTCGAATTCAGAAAATAACATTTTCTGCCTCGCAAACGTATGCAATGCTACGATTAAATAGGCCTACACAATTAGTTTGAAATGAAAATACCAATTAGCCTATACGTTATCCAAAAATCACTCAAGCTAATATTGTGGTGCAAAAATCACTCATAATTACTTTTATTAATTATATGACATCAAAAAATTTGATTATGTTGCAGAATGCCCGTGTTGGCATTGACCCTTTTAAACTGGGCGTGTAGGTGTTTACTAACGATCGCCTCCTTACCATATTTTTGATCGCACTTTATCGAATAGTTGGATTAATCCATCGCAGTTCTCCCTAGAGAAATAGAGTTTTCAGCATTTCAAATTTTGTAGAATCCACATGAAATTTCTAAAAGTAGGGTATGTATAGTCTTTGAAAAGACAATTTTTTGCATATTTTTATACGCAACTGTTTATATGCCCTGTATCAAATAAACTGGATAATTTACTAATATTAAAATTTGTGTGATAGCATAACGACGAAAGCAGTCTTATACCCCGTCACGCTGTGTCTGGTCAGTCGTGAAATGGACCATTCTGTATGGTTACTTGTGGTACACGAATTCACAGGGTGAAAGCCATAAAAAGGAAGCATTGAAAGGAATTGGAAGAATTACCAGTAGGTTGGCGTGGCGAATAAACACATCGCTATTGGTACGGAAGGTCTGGGGATCTATTCCCGACCGGTTAAATCGAATACAGTGTCGCTGACGGCTTGCCACCGCCGCGACTTTTCTTTAAAGCTGATGCTCAGGCGCTAAGCCGCTTTGATGGGCCCCGTCACTCGTTATGCGCTTTCGGGATAATAACATGGGTAAAACGAAAATCTGATTTTTTAATCTTATATCACCGCTCAGTTCTTTGTCTTCACAAGACAAACACAATTACACATGTATTTATTATGGGACCAGATCCATAGTACGAACATTTGAAAACTGTTTCAATAATATCCGCAATCTTATAGTTAAAGACCCCACCTAAGCGCCATGTTGTCTATGGATTTTTTTTTGTTCATGTTGATGGATTTTAGCATGCAGGGAAATGAAAAAGCAACACGAGCCCTGAAAATAACGAAATGAATGAAAATATTGTCGAGGTAGTGTAGAGTTTGGGCACGGCTAAAACCCAGCGTTCTGGATAGCATCTTATGGTTAGGACATATGACCATTTGTCATTCTACGACTCACGCTGAACGCATTCCCAGGAATTGCGAGTGCTTCTTATTAATGGTTCAGCCAACATTACCAAACTCGAGTTTTTAATTATGCATATTTGAACATGTGAAACCAATAGTAGGCCTACTTGGTTTCGCCGTTGAATAATTTCTGGTTACCCACCTTCTTTTATACAGTACATTCGCTATTGCTGTTTTTATTAACGAGAGATATCTTCTTAGATTTACCCAAATTATGCTCTGGCCCACCTTTTGAAAATGATCCAGTCCAGAAGCTTTCGATATCCTTCTCTGTAGCCTTGGTTCATTACTCCGTATATGATAAAATTTAGGACTGAATTTTGAATTGCAAGCCAAGTGCTTATCTGTAAAATAGTTTTACATCATTAGGTGCTAACGCCAGAAAGAAATTGTCATGAACGTTGTTTTTGCAATATTATAGCGAAATAAAAAAAGCTCCATGAATGCAGCGACGTCACACTTGAAGCAAATTTCGATACCTTTCTGTAAAGAGGATGAGCACTTTCGGAAAAGAATAGCACGCATATGCAGTAAGGGCACCATGAAATAACAAAGGCTAACACTGCAGTTCCAACAGTTTTTAAAAGACTCATTTCTCTCTTCATGAATTGCCTCCTCGCTTCTCTATGAACAAAGCTTTCCGTTGTTAATAGTTCACTTCTTGAATGCTTTCCAAGATCCCGAACATATCTAAAAATGAAGAGCACTAGTTTAACCTCAAATTTGTCTTTGGACAAATTTATGGACAAACGTCTAGACCGGCTAATTAGCTCTGTTGTTAAGCGCACGCTATCGGTGCAGCAAGTATGGGGTTTGATTCCCGGTCAAATCGGCGTAGTGCCGCTAACGGCTCGCCACCGCTGCGGCATTTCTTTGGAGCTGTGTTGCCCTGGCGCTAAGCCGTGGAGATGGGCCTCTCAGCGAAATACGGCAAGTATAATAAAGATTTGATTTTTTTAAATTTTTGTCCAGCATTTGTCGCTCCATTTTCTATTTTGTAGGTCAAGTGTATTGCTGGTTGTTAATTTATTTATTACTTTTTTTCAGTAAAGAAATAGGCCTGTGTAACCACTTCTACCGTCACGTTAGAGTAAACTAATTCCAATATTTACAGCTTTTGGCCCACAATAAGTTAATCTTATGCATTTGCCATTGTCAATATTGCAATCACTCCAGTAAATTATTTCATAAATTTTCGCTTGAAGTATGTCTTGCCATTCACCATCACTTAATATTAAAGAAACTGTAGAAAAAGCCTAACTATCTAACTGACGTTTCTAAACCGCTTATCCTTGAGGAGTCTCGCTGGCAGCTGCTCGAGATAGAACCTTCACGCATCTCGATCTTTGGCGACAAAGGAAAGAATGCTGAGGAGGAATGCAAAGGCGAGACCTATTATGTATAGCCTAACCTGTACAAAAATTAAAACGACACAAAACCTGAATGCTCCAAGTTTTTACCAGGCGTAGAAAACTTACCTAAACAGTTTGTAGTAGCAATAAGTGGTTGCAAATAGTGGAATGATAATAACGATGAACATAAGAAAAATTGAGTAGATCAGAGAAATCTGATCATTCCAAGCACAAACCATGGCTTTGTATTCATATCTGCAAATATAAATGTTACAGTCTGCTTGGGAACATAGCAAAAGGGCGAATCAACTTAAGGAAGAAAAATGAGGACAGAGCAACTAAACGTTTCGAAAACATAGATTTAGCTGTTAGTATCAGTAGAGCATGCGAGGCAGTACAAAACTCTGCATCGAAAATAGCTTTATCTGTATGTAGCCGAAACGAACACAGACACAAAAAGTACGGCGGCTTGGTTTTTCTTCTGCAAATGGTAACAACAATAGCTATAACAATACCATAAAGAGCCCATTTGAAAGATATGCATAAGGCAGCATATACAAAAATAAAAAACGAATTCTGTCTAAAATATTTGCATGCACCAACGACTTGTAGTCAAGAAGGTCACGGATTATTGTCAAAAACCTAACTAGCACTTCTCCAAGACCTGGCAAGTTCTTTAAGTGAAACAAATTTTTTTGCTGTATTATGTGTTAATTAAGGACTAGCACGCAGTCGTAAGTCGGCCCGGACTTTTCGGTTTGAGACGAAATTTGAGAAAGTTTTTGGGCTTAAATTTGTGCCCAGTGCTGAGCGTACAGAGAAACAGCCATCTTTTATCAGCGTCAAGAAGCTATAACTGTTCTGACTATATGCAGTATGCTTATTTGCTAAAAACCTTTTCGGGCTTACTTAGGCTTTCAAATCAAACTCGGGTTGCGGCATGTTCGACAAAAACAAATCGGTCTTTTTACAACTCTGGGCTAGCAAGCATTAATAAAACGCATTCTTTTTGTTAATTGCATCGAAACCTATACCGATACCTTACGCAACTATAATTCTTGACATATCGATATACTACTTATTTGTACCAACTTGCATAATATGATTCAATGAATAATGCATTTACTCAAATATTGTTCCTCCGTAAAAAGATGGAGATGCAAGAAAGATAGACCAAATCCAAATAGATGCCACCCACCAATATTTTTTTGAATCAGAAAACCAATTTTCGTAAACTTCAGGCTCTCTAGTGATGGCAATGTATCTGTAGTCAGAAAAGTTGCATGAAAGAGTAGGCTTTCATATTTTTATACATGTAGACTTGGTAATTGTCAACATCTTTATTCGCATGATTTTAATCAGCAGTGTTTCTGCCAAACTTTTTGCATTTACATCATTTTTGTTTTTTTTTGTGGGTGTGTTAGTATGTTTTAATTAAGTTTTCATCATGTCAACACGTTGCAAACAGATTCATGTCCAACAGGTTATTAATCAAGTGATACACCGGTACAGCATTTTGAGTTTATAATCCTGTGATAAAACCGTCCTACTGGCTGGTATTTTGAGCTGGTTCTGTAGTTGTAGTCATTTGGTGTGTGAATTAACTGCTACACATGACGAGAGCAGAGGCGCCGAGAAAAATTTCGGGCCCCGGGGCAAAAATTTCGTTTAGGCCCCTTGGTTAGTGGTGCCCCAAAATCACGTGATGAGCAAAAAAGGTCATAGCGTCCGCAGATGTTCGAATTTCGGTCCAAAATCAAGTGACAAGCAAAAAAAGGGTCATAGCCTCCGCAGATGTTCAAATTTCGGCTCAACATCTAGTGATGAGCAAAAAAAAGGTCATAGCGTCCGCAAATGTTCGAATTTTGACTCAACATCTAGTGATAAGCAATAAAAAGGTCATACCGTCCGCAGATGTTCGACTTTCGGCCCGAAATCAAAAAAACTTCATCGCGTCCACAGGCCATAGTTTGAGCTGATAATGTTGCATTCTAAACCTGACAATTTTGAACCTGGGCCCCCCCTGTGTCCCCGGGCAGTGACCCCTTCTGCTCCCCTCACGGCGTGCCTGGACGAGAGGCATGACAACGTCCAGAACTTTTGTTGTTTATCGCAGTTTTAATTAAAATAATTTGATGTACTGGAACCTTCTAGATCTAGAAACCAGGGCGTCAAACCGAACGGGAACGTAAACCGAAAACCCGTATTAACCGCTTCCTTTCATTGAACCCGAACCGAACCGTAACCTTTTTAATTTAATAGAGGTGAACCTAACCCGAACCTGAACCCAAGGTCATCAAAACTCTTGAGCCTTAACCGGATGTGAACCGTTAAAATAATTTTTGTCCAACCTAAAACCCAGAGCGGAGCACCTTTTTCGGACCGCGCTGTCAATTAAAAAAGCATTCGTTACGTTAAATCGAGTGTGATCTTAAGTTTTTTCTCAAAGAATGATTGTTATGGTTGCTATAACAGCAGTTACGGACATCTGAAGTTAATCTGAGGTTATTTCGGCTGCTGAGGACATTGCTTTTGAGCTACAGTAGCTTTTTAAAAAAAGCCTCAATATAATGAGTATTTTTGAAAAAAAGGCGCACGCAGCTGTGTACCAGAACATAAGTCGAATTGACGGTTTCAAGTTCTTGAACCCAAACCGAATTTGAACCCTTAAACTTTTGCTTCTGCGAACCTGAACCGAACCTGAACCCGATAATTCAAAGTATTTTTAATTTTAACCGGAACTGAACCTTCAAAATCAAACGACAAAAAACTTGAACCGGAGCTAAACCGCTTCTTGAAGCACTTTTTCATCTTGTGTATTTCATCATAATCGACATTTTGCAATCTATGGTGTTGTTTACTACAATTGAGACGTTTGCTGTTGTGCCATAATTACGTAACAATGTGGAACTATCAGGAATTTTCTGGAATCGTAAATTTTGTATACATAGGGGCGGAAATTTGTTATTGTATTTAGCTGAGTGTTAGATGCGTTTAGAGTAAGTCTGTGTTGCTGCTTATCGTATTTTGTGGGTTATTTTGAGTGAGTGTTAGGGGAGATTTCAGAGTGATTTGCTTTCCTTTACGAGTAATATTTTCTGATTTACTAAATATATAATTTCGATATATATTAAGGGTGTTTTGTTTGTTTTGAAAGTAGTACTGTAGATTGCAAGATTTCCTTGGATATAATATTGGATATAATACTGATACTCTCACTTTTTTCTCTGGGATAGATAACTCTTCTGTTCTCAGAATTAAAGGTTGAGTCTCTAGCCAAGTTTCAATATCGCGACAAGTGTATACAATAGCACATGGTTGATTTAGGCTAGGCTACTGCACATATACGTCTCATGCCATCCTAGGTTGAACAAGTTCATAACATTCTGTCTCATTTGTTTGAAAACATTACCTGTTTAATGCAATGACAGCTAAATTCCACAACGAAGAAGGGCAAGCCGTTAAAGCCAAAAATCCGAAAACTTGACAAGCGGTATCAGATATTCCTTTTCCTCCTTGAATTACGTTAACGATAACCGAAGGAGTGAATATCCCGGCAATCTGCAAAGTAGATAAATGTTCGGAATACAATAAACATGGAACGAAAATTAGCTTATGGAAAAAAAATACAGCCACAGCAATTTTCAAAAACTGGACGTTTCCACAACGTGGATTTAGCTGTCATCATCAGTAGTGTAAGCAAGGCAGTACAAAACTGAAAGAAAAGTTTTAAGTTTCAGCTTTGCACAAAACATAGGCCTACAAATCTTTTAGTGTTGTACTGTCTTGCTTACACTGATGATAATGACAGCTGAATCTATGTTGTCGAAATGCCCACTTTTGAGAATTACTGTGGATTTATTTTTCTTCCTTTAGATAAATGCTACCCGACAACTTTGATAAAGCAGCTATTGGAAGAGCAGTTGACTGCTATGGCACACAACACTTGATTGGAGAAACAAGCCTTGAGCTAGCCAGTAGTCTGTAATGTTGATTATTTTTCTGGAGTGGTGAAGAGAAAGTAAGCACGGAAATCGTGATTACCGGAAAAAGCAAAAGCAACTGATTTTGCAGCTTTTTCACTGAACACGCGAATAAGCAACTTTTTCAGAAGTCGATGACTACCGTACAATACCAAGATGGTGTAGCACTAATGAGTAGCAATACTCTCAAGTATTGCAAGCAGTAGCAAAAAATAATTAAGAATAATTAATTACCTAAATTGAAAGTGATGAAAACCACGATATCATCATTAGCCTTATGTCATAAAAATGAAAGCAGATGTGAAAAATAAATTTGTTTTTTGGAAGCCAAAGCGTTTAAGCAAATTTCCATCTTGATAAAACGGTTAATCATACGCCTGAAATTGCTACAGCTCTGAGATAGCAAAATTGCAGAGATTACTCGCCTAACGAATGTATGTAACGTAATTCTATGTTTCTGTTACAGTAACAAAATTCAAAAGGAGTCCAAACAGCGCAAGTAGCCAGTGAAAACCTTTGCCATGATATTCGCATGAAAGTATCACGATTTGAAACTTTGCCAATCTGGCAACGCCGCAAACTTACTGGTTATATTGGATTTAATATTGGCACAACCGCCGACATCAGCCTGCAGTTCACGCCAAATAGAAGACATTTCAATTTGAGCGAGTGTTTGCGACTCAATGTGGCCACGTTTACGTAATGAGATGTTCTTGGATAAATTTAACGTGTCGCAATCATTTATTCTTGTAATTATGGTCTTAATTCACATCGTTCAACTCAATTGTGAAAATAGCTAAGCAGCAAACGACACAAGTTACATAAGAGTATAACTAGCAATGTCGCTTGTACCGTAATTCTTTGCTATAATTCTCACTTACCAAAAAATCTGCTACGGCCAAGTTTACGATAAAAATATTGGCGTTTTTTAGAACTTTTTTTTCCAAGGCAATGGAAGAAATTACAAGCAAATTTCCAAAACATCCAAGAATTGTCAGAATCATCAAATAGATGACCTCAATGTACTGTTGAGCACCAAATTTTCCGCACCAAGGATTTTGAGGTTCCAGATCACAACCAGTCAAATTTTGGGTATATTTGTCGAAATTAGAACTATTGGCGATTTCATCACTGTCATTCAGGTTTAAAAGCAGCATTTTTAAGCAAGGTTAATTTAACAAGAAACTTTGCTAGCCACAAACAAAATTACCTAAACAAGACTTTTCAAAACTACCAGTTTGGTGTTTCAAAATCACTAGATTTCTTTAAAATCGACGGGTTGAGGTTGTGGTAGCGCCACCGCAACGTTTTTTCGGAGTTCTAAGCTGTGTCCCCCGCAACGGAGATAGATCCCGCCACTGCTTATCAGCTTCGGAGTAATACCTCGAGTATAAAAATATTTTATTTAGACTTTTTGAAAGTTTGAAAGGTTCTGCCACTTCTTTTGCACTAAATTCCATTAATAGTACTGACAAAATCAATTTGCTGCCAATGTCTAAGACTTATATTGCTGCACTCATCAAAACAAAATAAAAGTTTTTTTGTCTCAGTTTCAAGCAAACTATCTCTAACACAGCATAAGCATAGCCTACTCCTGGCCTCGAACTGCATTTAATACAGATTCGACAATCTGGTATTGCGGCTGATGGTTGAAACCTTGCTTAAATATGTACGCCGCGGACGGGTCGGCTTTCAAAACCACATAAAGCACCACTATGAAAATTTATGTTTTTACTGAGTACACCTTTCCTTAGGCACTTGTGGCGATTAGACTTTCAACCTTAACGTCATTCCAGACTCCCGGGTTTGCCGAAGAAAAAAGCGCTCACACCTGGTGGTTTCAGTGCAAACACTGACTGCCTAATGCTGACTACCTCTCTGCGTGAACAAGTCTGGTAAAAATCGTACAGTTAGTCAAAAAATTCTTTTAAGAACTATTCTGTGCTTGAAACTGATTTTCATAATTTGCGTACGGAGCAAACTAAAATTTGTGGTCTCGAGTTTTCTAACTTCTCATTCATTGGGTTATTACGCTGCAACTGTGATATGGGTTTCTTCCGTTGAAATGTGATAACGTTGAGTAATTACTTTGATCAAGAGTTTTGCTAACCAGCTAATTATTATTATTATGAAGTGGTTTTACGGCGCTTTAACTAAGGAGTCTTTTAGCGCCAGGACTTAAACAACATAGCCTACGGTACGTACAAACAATGAACTATAAAGGCACACAAAACAAAATAATCGAACGAATAGTAATATTATTGTATAAACCACTCGTCTCACACTGTCAGCAATCACCCATCATTTGAAAAATGAAGAAATTATAACAAAAGAAAGAAATGTCGCCGAAAACGTGAAATTTAAACTTTATTAGTCTAGGTTTTGCTCTCAAGTCGAATGTTGAAATGAAATGTTGTGTGGTTTTATGGCGCTTTATAACTGCTAAGGTCCTTTAGCGCCAGGACTAAATTTTGTCAAGAATTCACTGACGTATTTTTATTCTCTGTTCATTTCATCCTCCGCGCTACACTTAACTGCTGAGCGTTTAGCAAGTGTTACAGCAGATACCAGTTTTAAAGTCTTTGGTGTGATTCGACTAAGAATAGAACCCAGTCTTCCTTTGTAGTCTCATGTCCTTTTTCATTGCAAACGCACGCAAATTATCTCAATCGTTCGATTTTTGCCGTGTGCTTCAAGCTGACTGCGTGATTATGGCTGAAAAGCAACTACGCAAGGTTGTCAACCGAACGATTTTAATACTAGATTTGTGATTAGAAACTTAGGTTCGAGTCACGCTAAAGTCTTGAATAAAATGGATTTTGTTAGCAGCTCCCATGGCTGTACATCGTGTATAACTGTTTTAGAATTTTTTTTTCGTATTAACTTTCTAAAGTTTCGGGCAGGATATGCGCACTTCAAGATGTAGCTGTTGTTTAGTTGTTCGTTGACAAAACAACTTCAATGCCCTAAAATGTTCTGCTTAAATCAAATTTATCTGCCCTTCGCGAGCACCCAGACGCTCACCGCTGCAAGCAGAGACACTGACAGAAGAGGCCTATTAGTAAGGACGACAAGGAGGTCCTTTATCTCCAACAATTCTTGTTTTATGTATTTAGTATTTGGCATTGATGCTACGTCAGAGTAAATTGTACAAAGGTTTTGTTATAGAAAAACATTGTTTTAAATTTTCTTTATTTGCACATGATACTGCAATTTATTTAAATGGAAATCATTTGCAATTCAAATACGTATTTGACATACTAGAAACGTTTGGTAGCAAGCAAGGGTGGAAACCAAAACCTAAACCTAAACCTAAACCTGAAAACCCGGTTTTGAAGGAAATTTTGGAAACCCAAACTGAAACTGACACCTACTCAGCCAAATTTTTGAAAACCTAAACTTAAACCGAAACCGTTTTTTCTTGAAACGTCAAAACCGAAACTGAAATTAAAACCTGTTCAGAATTTTCTAAGGTTTTGGGTTTTAAAAATCGTCATCACCGTGATTTCCAGAACAGTTCCTTTAATGCTGAGCGTCAAATAAAAAAGCTGTGGATACTAATTTTTGAGTCTTTGGTTTTATCGGACTCGGAATTATACCCAAGTCGACAACTTCAGCTGTGGATACTAATTTTTGAGTCTTTGGTTTTACCGGACTCGGAATTATACCCAAGTCGACAACTTCTGAAGCAACTGCTCTCCTCACTCGGCCATCTGACTTGCTACTTATCATCGCAATACAACAAAAACGCTAAAAAGTAGAGCACTTAAAAAATCCGTATTCAAAATAAACTAGCTTTTTTGGATGAAACTTAAACCGAAACTGAAACGCAGAAACCGAAGTTGTGCGTAAGCAAAACTGAAACTTATTTTTCAACAGCCGTGAAACCAAACCAAAACCGAAACCTGACATCTGAGTTTCAACACTCCGAAACTGAAACTGACACCCTAACGCCAAGTAGCCAGGTTTCCACCCTTGGTAGCAAGCCTGACTGCAAAGTCAATCTAAACAAATCTAGGGCATTTTACATTGGCTCTAGTTGAGGATGTAAAATCACATCCTTCTCTAAGGATGGATTAACATGGCCTTCAACTGTAATTAAATTTTTGGGCGTTTACATACCTACAAACAATTTTGACGAAAATGTGCTCTGCAAAGAAAATTTTTCTACAATGATTCATGAAGTGAAAACAATTCTATGTATATGGTCATCAAGAGGTTTATTATTATTAGGAAAATTACAATGCTCAAAGGGTTAATTATATCAAAACTTGTGCACAAGGCGTCAAATCTACCTTTATATTTACTTGATTCATTTATGAAAGATTTAAATCAGGTGGGGTTCAAAATGGGAAAAAATTCGAAGATCGCAATTATGTTGTGAAATAGAGCAAGGGGGAGCCAAAATGTTAGACATTAAGCAATACATATTAGCATTAAAATTTAGAAGGTAAATCGTTTTACTGATGAAAGTTACACTGCTAATTGGAAGGTGGTTGAAAATCTATGTCTCGGGGAAGATTACTTTTTCAATATTTTATGCTCTAGTCTTAGAGCTAATAATATTATAATTAAGAACTTGGCTTTAACACGTTTTACGCGGAATGCTATAAAGGTATTAAAACTAATTGTTGATGATGTTCAAAATCCACGTGCTAATAGATTTTTGTGGTTTAATAAATTAGTCAGATATCAGAACAAACCATTGCTAATCGAGGAATTATTAAATGCTGGAATATTTGATTATGACCAGTTGTTAAATTCATAGAATGAAATGCATTCATTTGATGAAATGGCCGCAAAACTTGGACTAAATCCTAATAACTTTAGTTTCATCAAATATACTAAACTTGTCGCAGCTTTACCGCTATCATGGCTGAATAAAAATACTGATCGCAACTAAAACCAGTAGTATGATTTCTCGTCTTTCAAAGAAAAACTTAAATGCAAACCATCCTAGGTAAATCAAATAAAACAGCACACAGTTTTCTAAAAAATAGAAGAACAGCACAACCAGCTGCACCTAAGCAACAACTAAAATGGTGTCATGATTTAGATCTTGACAATGAGGCAAGCGCAGATTACACAGTTTTTTTCGGGGGGGGGGGGGGGCAGAAAATTTAATGTGTTAAGAGCTTTTCTGGGAGCTGAAGGAAAAAGGTTATGATTAAAGTACGCTATCTAGCAGTGGCGTAGCCTACGCAGGATTTTTCAATGGAGGGTGTTTCAGTGACGTCACATGGTGATGACGCAAAGATGCTACCATTACGGTAATTCAGTGGTATTAAAGTGCATCATCGGATTGTAATGTTTCTAGTCTAAATTATTACGCAATTGCAGTTAACCATGATTAAGCTATATAATGCCATAACTAAGAAAACAACCAAGACATTTCATTCATACTTTTGATTGATGCTTTGCGCTTCATTCAAGGAGAGAAAAGGTTTTGCAGAAACTCAAGTTATCAAGCCGGGGTTAAAAATTTGCAGCAAAATTTTAGTTTACCTTATGTTTGGGCCATAGGCAGGGTTGGGAATCGATACCCGAAAAAGTAAAGAAATAATCGATATTCGATAGCTCACCAAAAAGTAAAGAAATAATCGGTTTCGATGGTAGTTTAAAAAAGTAAAGAATAAAGAATAGGGTAATCGATATTCGATATTACACTGAGCATTTGGCGGTGTACGCCCAGCATTTTTTGTGATGTCCTCATATTC
The DNA here is from genome assembly GCA_964006365.1 of Trididemnum miniatum. Classification (NCBI taxonomy): domain Eukaryota; kingdom Metazoa; phylum Chordata; class Ascidiacea; order Aplousobranchia; family Didemnidae; genus Trididemnum; species Trididemnum miniatum. The sequence continues at coordinate 26,551,893 of OZ023232.1, read as the reverse complement.
ATGCGGCAACTTACACACAAATGACGGACATAATATATGACATTATTGATGCGAATCAACTTTGCAATTAAAAATCTTTTTTTTATGTGTTTTTTTGCACAAAAAAAATTATCAGCAAAAACAACGTAATGACACACCAACGATTATTTTAAATATACTAAAGTGAGATAAGGTAACCTGAAAAAGAATCTAATATGAATATCGCATTGCGCCAAGAAAAAAGTAAAGACAAGAGCATGTTCGATACTCATTCAAAAAAGTAAAGGCTCCAGTGCATTCGATGAACAAAAAGTAAAAAATATTGCAATCGAATATCGATTACAATTTATTTTTCCAACCCTGGCTATAGAAAGGCTAACTGACTAAAATAGGCCAGCTTTTGCAACGTCATAAACAGGGTGTAGCCATGGGGATAAAACCGTTAATTGCTTCCTTCCAAAATTTTTTCAAAAACCAACCTCGATGTAAGCAACGCATATAAACCCTGATATAAACATTAATATGCGCTCATTATAAAGGGGGAAGTTTCTTCCATAACTGTCTGGAAAAGTGAAGATAGAGGAGCATGAGAAAACACTGCCCCTCCTACCGAAACAGTTTTAAGCTAAAATGAATTGCGCACGAGAGAAATTCCTGATCAAGCGATTAAGGTCAAAAATAGCGTCGATATTGTCCAAGCATTTTTCACCCAAATCACAGCGTCGATATCATCAGATACTCTCAACACATAATCGGGATGTCTGAAAAACGGAGCACTCCAGCTCCTGAGACAGTTACGGTACGTAAAAACAATTTTGTCTTCCCCCACCCTGTTTCGCCCCTGGGCCTCTTTAAATCTTTTGTTGGTCTGATCTTCCTTGGCAGTATTTATATTTTATTCTTAGCACTGTCAATTTAGTTTTTTATATTTTAATAATTTTTCAACAAAACGGCTGGTTATAACGCAGTTGTTAAAAATGTCGCTATCGCTGTGAAAGGTTTAGGCTTCAATTCTCAGGCCGGTCGAATATGACACTCTGTAGCCAACGGCTCGCCACCGCTGTGACGTTTCTTCGCAGCTGCGTTGTTCAGGCGCTAAGCCGCCGGGTCGGGCCCCGCCACTCGCTACCATGCTTCGGTACTACAGCGAGTGTAACGAAACAAGTAAGTTGTTGCCTAATGAAGATTTGATTCAATTTTTTGAAGCAATTTTTGGGCGCAGCCATAGTTACTGCAGATACACCGCATTTAAGGAAACTCTTACTTATTAAGTGCTTCGCAGTAGTATCTATGACAAAAATGCAGTTCAAGCAAAACGCATCAGAAAAGTTGGACTACCGGTATTGTTGCATTGCATCGTAATGAAAGTTTCTCGAGATTAAATTAGAAAGTGGGACAGAACAGAAAAATATGATAGCAATTGCGACAAGCTCCGCTCGAAGAAAAGTCGGTTCGTTTCAAAAAAGAAAGGTTTCTTTTTTTCGGAAATTGTCAAGGGGGTGAGCGTTATCTGTGGGGGCTGGCTGTTGACAGCAAGTGTATTCTATGCCATCACTTCAATTTCATTAGTTTGTTTGTATATCTTTTTTTATCGTTTTATTTTCATATTTTAAGCCACATAATTGCATCTTGGGTTTTTATGTAAGTGAAGTATATGCATTATGGAAGATGACCTAGCTGAGTGTCGAACCCGCGAAACCAGTTCCGTAGTCCTACGCACCAACCACTCGGCCAACTCCATTTGCTTTTTTTTCATATCTAGTCAGTTAGTTGGTTAGTTGCATATTTATCCTCCTATCACGAGAAAGCGATCAATGCGCTATACGAGCTCGCTTAGGAGTTGCCAGCCATCTGTCTTCCACACCAAGATGGGGAAATCCCACTAAGTGCCTTTCCCAACGGCACAACAAGTAAACTTGCCGGCTTGTTCTCCACACTGTCCCTTTAATGCTGAGCGTCAAGCAGGGAAGCTGTCAATACCAATGTTAACGTCATTGGTTTGACCCGACTCGGAATCAAACCCGAGTCTACAGCTCAAGAGACAGACGCTCTATACCACTCGGCCATCTGAGCTGTTAAATCATCTAAGTTGTTATCTTAGACTAATTTTCGCCCGAGGAAGGGGGTGCTGCCCTTTATTGGTTAACGCCCTAATTGGCAGAAATAAGACTTGTCGGCTCTAAACACTCGGCTTATAGTATCGCATTACAAGCAGGATACTGAGCTGAACTACAGTTTCTAGATTTTCAAAGCATAATGGCATATCAGTAAGCTACTTCAATACCTTGCCTTACAACATAAGCGAACTCTTTTTCTGTATTATGCTTTTCCGCAATACTGCTTTAATGCAGTAGCCAACACTGATTCACCGAATATGCCATCCAACCAAACTTTTCATCATGAATTTATTTCTGACTTTCATATGGATTCCGATTATGGATGTGCCGAGTCGAGTCCGAGTACTCGGCAGAGTATTAAACCATTATCATTTTGACCTTTTTTTGCTTTTTATCCGATTTTGAGTTGAAATTAGGACTTCTGCGGACGTGATGACCTTTTTTTTTTTTTATTATTTTTTTTTTTTTGCTCTTCACCTAATTTTGAGTTTATATTTTGACGTCCTAGATACTCGGATTCGAACTTGGCCGGGTAATGTCGTCAATACTCGTTACTCGGCGAGTCCAAGTAATTTTCCTTGAGGCACATCCCTAATTTCGAAGTAGGCCTAACCAGTAACAAAAGCTTTCAAATTTTAATACCAATTATGACATTTGCTAACAAGTAAAAATTTATAAAACTTTTGGAAATTTCCGGGGGGGGAGGTCCCCGGAAAATCTGGCGCTCAACTTCAAGCAACGCTGTCAGCTCTATAGGACATTGCATCAGAGATCCAAGGACATTGCACCAGAGATGTTTGATACCAACATGTACGCAGTTCACCTTTGAAAAAAATTCTAGTTTCATTAAGAGCCTCCAGTCAGAGCGGACCCATCAAGTTTTGGTGGGGGTACGTAATTTTGAATTAGGTTGAATGTTAACCAAATACAAAGACGTTAAGACCCGGAAATGGGCGTAAAGAAGTCTTTTAAAAATGTTTCATGTCTTTTGAATATTTTTCAGGGAGAGGGCATCAAATTTTATCACTTTTTCAAGTGTAGTTTTTTCCGGCAGAGTAAATTTTAAGCAGCTTAACCCTAGATAGGTAAGATGAAGCTTACTGTGCACTATAGGTAAGGTGGGGTGAAGTTCACCCCAAAATTAAATTTCTGATTTTTTGTATTTTTAAGTAGGTTTCAAATCTCTGTCTGAGTCATATACGGAATTCAGTGACAAGTGATCATCGTAATCTTCATCTTCTATATTTCGCTGTGAAAGTGAATCTACTATATCTTCCTCCGTCACACACCTTTGTCTTCCAACCATGTTCTGAAAAATAGTTCAATATAACTTTATTGTCATTTATCCTACGCCAGGATTTCTCAACCTGGGGGTCGCGACCCCCAAGGGGGTCGCAAAGGTCTTTCCTGGGGGGTCGTAAATTTATTTATAAAATATTTTATCAATCGCAAAGATTTCTGAAATTTTCAAAATGACCTCGACATTCTGAATGCCTTTTATTCATAATTGCAAAACTGGCATTGAAAAGTGATAGGTCTACATGGAAATATCGCCATGTTTGAAAATTTGTCCAGTGCTATCAAACAGGAAAAACTCGATGAACGTTTGAAGATATCGTTTACAGATGAGCACCTTCAATCTCTTGAAGCTGAGTTCAAACGATGTTTTCCTGAGCCTAAAGATTAGAGAACAAGAAGCTGCATTCGTACGAAATCCGTTCTCAACTAACAGCTCAGATGGCCGAGTGGTAAGAGCGTCTGTCTCTTGAGCTGTAGACTCGGGTTTGATTCCGAGTCGGGTCAAACCAATGACGTTAACATTGGTATTGACAGCTTCCCTGCTTGACGCTCAGCATTAAAGGGACAGTGTGGAGAACAAACCGGCAAGTTTACTTGTTGTGCCGTTGGGAAAGGCACTTAGCGGGATTCCCCGATCTTGGTGTAGTAGACAAATGGCTGGCAACTCCTAAGCGAGCTCGCATAACGCTTTGATCGCTTTCTCGTGATAGGAGGATAAATATGCTACTAAATAAATAAAAAACTGTGTTAGATGAATTACAAGACCAATTTTGTGATCTTTAAAATGATTTGTACGCACATGATGCTTTCCAGGAAATAGCAATCTCTCAGTTTTAGTGTGCTATACATGAGTCCTGCCCACAAATATGCGTACTGACTTTTCGAATATTACTTCCATTTGCAACAACATACCTCGGCGAGAGCGGCTTTTCAGCTCTTGTACCGGTACATATCAAAACGAAAGCACGAAATCGAAGGAAAGTTGATGAAGAAAGATGATGAAAATATAATTATTAACTACTGATTTTCTTGTCAACTTTTGTCTGTTTTCTTTACAGTTTCATCGCTAATCTAATTTAACATTTTATGCATTCAATAGAAACAGGTTTGAGCGGAAACTATCGGGTGATGTGTTATCGTAGCGGCTATGAGAACTAGGTAATAACAATATTTGTGAATAATGTGGAATATTGCAGCAAAATGTTTAATAATAAACGCTGATGTTAACGCTTTCCGATTCCATATTTCCCGAACCTCAAAAGCTCACGGAAATTTTTGATCAGATCATGTTGTACCTTAAAGACAAGGCTGTTGGTCATGATAACATCTCTGCTTACTTCCTGAAAGCTGCTCGGCATGAAATTACCCCTTTCTTTGATTTTGTTTTCAGAGAGGGTATTTTTCCAAATAGTAGCAAAATGGCTAGAATAATTGCTCCCATTTATATAAACGAAGCAAAAGATGAAACCAATAATTACCGCCCTATATATCTATTCTGACATGTTTCGCAAAAATTATCGAAAAACTTATTTGCAGACGATCGATAAATTTCTTTCTAAAACATCATGTAATTTATCCCAACCAATTCGCCTTTCAACCTAAAACTTCGACGGTGCATGCTATGCTAGACGTCGTTACTTCCTTGTACGACTCTATCAATTGTAATCAATACTCGGCATCAATTTTTATAGACCCGAGAAAGCATTTGACACTATATCACATACCACTCTTCTAAAAATATTACATAATTATGGCGTGAGAGGAGTGGTGCATAATTTAATATCTTCTTATCTAGATAACAGAAAACAATTTGTTGCCCTTAACCAAACTCGATCTAAACTTAAAAATATACAGTATACGGCGTACCGCGGGGGTTTTCCTTGGGTCCCTTGTTAACGACCTTCACAATGCTTTACAAAGTAAATCTATTCTATTTGCTGATGATGCCTGTATACTTGCCACGGAAAATAACCCTAAAACCCTGAAAAATAAAATCATTGGCGAATTAAACCGATTATGAATTTGGTGCTCCGTAAACAAATTAACAATCAACTTATCCAAAACTTGCGTTATTTTATTTCCGCCATAATTAACGATGAATCCAAATTGGTCACCCATTCATATTGTGAGTAACGGCAGCCCAATTAATGTTGTCAGCAGTACAAAATACTAGGGTGTTGTTATCTACAATAAATTAGACTTTAAATAACACATACAAACTCTAGAAAAAAATAACAGTTTGCTCAGTCGGTATTCTAAGTAAAGTAAGGCATATATTTCCTTTCAAAACATTACTGCAACTTTACCATGCCCTCATCCATCCACTATTGACGTATGGCATATTAATTTGGGGTTCAACTTATCCCACTTACCTTAGCAAATCAAAAACCTTGCAAAATAAGGCAATGAAAAGCATAACGGGTAGTCATTATCGCCATGACCCGCAGTCTGTTGTATAAGAAACTCGAAGTGCTAAAAATTCAAGATTTCAATAGGTATGAAACTGCGAAATTTGTTTATCCTTGTATCAATATTCAAGCACCATCACCGTTTAACATTTACTTCCAAAGAGTCAATGAAGTCTCCCAAAGATCAACTAGAGTAGACAGTCAGTCGATGAACTCAGTCTATACATTCTTCGCTATCCTACAATTAAAAGAAGCATAAGGTATCAAGGAGTCAATATATGGAATTCTGTTCCGACGAAAATTAAATCACTAAAGTTTCAGCTTTTCAAAACTCGTCTCCAAACATTTCTTATATCCAAGTATGACCAATAAATTCAGTTGATTTGCTTGTCTTGTAAATCAGGGATGCAGCGCCATGCTCACTTGACGCTTCGTCTCTCTCATTATTGTGGTCGCTCACCTCATTTCCCCTATATAATAAACATTATTTTATTAACTAAGCTGATACGATAAATCCCTTACATATTCAATTTCTGACGCTGGGTGATTGCTTGACTTGATGACCGCAGGGTCCATTCGCAACTTCCCTGTCACATTCGTGATTACTTGTCTGACTTCAACGAGCGACTCATAAATATGTTCTCTTCAAAGTTTGATGCGCTACCCATGTCCGTATTTATTATTGGGTTACATAATTATTTACCTCCTATCAGGAGAAAGCGATTAAAGCGCTATGACGAGGTCGCTTGGAAGTTTCCAGCCATCTGTCTACCACAACAAAGATGGGGAAACCCCGACGAGTGCTTTTCCCAACGACACGAGCAAACTTTCCGGCTTGTTCTCCACATTGTCCGTTTAGTGCTGAGCGGCAAGCAGGTAAGCTGTGAATACCAATTTTAAAAGTCATTTATTTTGACCAGACTCGAAATCAAACCAGAGTCTGCAGCTCCAGAGGCGGACGCTCTTACTTTTTCGACGTCTGCGCAGTATTACACTTACGTTGGCTATTTCGACACAGATCTGCAATATTATTTTCTACCCAGAATATATGCTATCGAACCACGAATTACTCAATTGGCTGAGATGAGAATCTCTAAATCTAGCCGTTAAAAACGACCAATTTCTAACTTTACGAATGTCCCTTGGATACTGTAGGTATCTTTCGATGCTACGCGCTGATGTTTATGTCAATAGCAAAATCACATTGATGAAATAATACTTTTATTTAATTTATAACGAAGTAGAAAACAGGAAACTTAAATTATAAAATCATTTTTGAACGCAAGAGTGTGGTTCTTCCTATGCACCACATCACCAATACGAGGATGACGCTGACTAACACCAACAAACTTCCAAAAACGATTACAAGAAGCAGATTAAATCCTGCAAAAAAAGGCAATTAACATCACGAGCTGGATGAATCTTTACTAACATTGATTCTACCTTTAACGTGATTGGGTAGGGTAGCTAGCAAGGCAGCGATAGTTGGTTCTTCGTCTGGAAAAACGACCACAGGTCCTTTACCAGATTTAAAAGCAATCTCTTTCGAGCTGCTTGTGAAATAAAGTGGGCCGAACACGTGGTAAACTACGTCATCATTTCCATTAGAAATTGAACGCTTTTGCACCTTGTTGCCGCATCGTCGGTAGTTTCTTCCAGAATCACAAACCTACAACAAAATAATGGTAGCGTCTAAAACGATCGAAGTTCCGTAGCCAGCTTGCTTGCAAGTTGGGACGGTTTGGACTCCCTAGTCATACTCGCAATCAAACGTCCCTCAAAAATTAAAAACTGTGCTGATCACAAATTACTTTTGATGTGGTGACCAGCCCAGGAAATTAACTCCCAGATAAGAAGTTTTAGAAAAATTCAACATTGTTTAGGTGTGCCGCTTTTCATGTTTATGACGATAAACCTATCGGTGCATCACCATTCTCCTTAGCCACTTGTGCTAAAAAGTGAATTGTTGGTTTGCATAATGATCATAAGGCTATTTGGTAAACAAATTATCCGCAAGAATAGGATGAATAAACGCCGTAGAGATCCCCGTTTGTTTCTGCTGGGATCTGCTCACAAGACGACATCCACATTGTTACAAGGAAACTACCAACCAACAAGCAAGTATTACTAACATTCATTTAGATGGAGCAATAACACTGCATCCCCCCAAAAACCTGAATTAACGCAATAATCAAAAACCACGCGCAATAGCCATATAGTTCCTCGGTAAGTTCATAGAAACTTTTTAGCACAAGTGGTAAAGGAGATGGTCTTGGAAATGTAAGCGGAACACCTAATTTTCTGAAACTTCATATCTGGAGTTTTTTCTGGACTGGTCACCACATATCAAAAGTAATTTTGTTTTTGGCCACACGAGGGCGTTTGCAACACCCTACTACACAATGAACACTCAACCCCCGGTGTATTTCACTAAACTAAGCTAAAGGTACGCAGTGTTTTTACCTCCATCCTCAACCATGACTTCAAACACCAAGACACTTTAACGTGCAAGTACGCTTTCGAACAACCTTTCATCTTCGGAACCTTGAATGACACGCATATTGAAGCACTGTCACGATGACCCACGTTTACGTTAAGCATTTTATTGGTGTTACAACTGAAAAAGAGAAGCACCGGTACTTACAAAAAAATGCTACATCAGGAATGTTACAACTGAAAAAGAGAAGCCTTACAAAAAAATGCTACATCTCAGCAACAAAAAATGCTACATCTCAGCACACGAGCACCGGTAATACTACAGAACATGCTACACAATAGCACACGTACCCTTGAATCAAGTAAGCCTTGGAGGGATAGTTCCTATCCCGTGAGCACGACAAAAACGCTTCTATGACTTCGGTTTCAAACGAAGAAGACACACTGACATTAGCCGACATGGTCAAGTCCAAGTGTATATTTTCATTGACAGCGTAAGTTGCTCCATCTCGTAGGGATTTATATGTTGAGCATTCATTCTGGCAAACGGAAGATTTGCACAGTTGAATTGAAAGCTCGCCATGAACACTGCCGGAACGATAAGAAGTTTGGTTATCAATGCTGCAAAACAAAACCATTAAAAATCCTTCCCTAAAACAGTTTGTTGCAGTTTATATTACTGCTGTACTCACACTGGTTGCAAGTTGGTCGAAACAACGTAATCCGTGTCATAAACGCAGCTGAAATCCAGAACCGGTACAGGCATGTGGTATGTTGCAGCGATGCTGTTTACCCACAAAGTGCTGTTGTAGAAAACAGAGCTACGATCAGAAGTGGGAGTACCACCACATTGCGTAAATGGGGCAGGAATGGTAACGACGAACCAATCACCCTGGTCGACAGCTGGTGAAGAAAACACATTGCAACAGATCAAATAGATTAAATTTTTAAGCTCAAGTCACTGTTCTTACCTGCGCATAGGGGATCAAGTCACTGTTCTTACCTGCGCATAGGGGATTAAAAAGTCCTTCTTTTGAGTCTGAAACGTATGCCACGCTGTTCTTGTTACTGTCAAACTCCTCCAGAAAAGCAGAGAGAATTTGCACTTCAATTGCCGAAGCCTCACACTTTAGTATAGGAGGCTCTAAAAGAAGCACCAGTAAACTGTAAGCAGTTTTAAGATTACAAAGATTACAAAACTACAAAACATTACCGATATTGCAGTTCCTTCCGATGTATCCGATGCTACTGACACAGTAGAAACCAAGCTCATGCATACACGAAGGTACACAAGTACAATTATCGCCAATACACGAATGCTCTGTACAAGCATCTTCAGGTAAGCTTGTGGTAACGGTAGCACTCGTTTCTTCCACACGGATCAGATGGTCCAAGGTAAAGCTCAAGTCTTTGCTCTGGCAACTAAAGGCACAATTACAAATTAAACACTTAAATCACGTTGATGTTCGCAAAACATTTTTTTATTCGTTTACAAACCGTGTATCTCCATTTGGAAGTGAAATGCAACGCTCATCTTCATGGCATGGATTGTTTTCGCATCCTGCGTAAGAAACTTCGCACGCAAGACCGTGAGTGTTCGGCGGGCATTCGCACCTGTGAAAAAAAGATTTACTTTTACCGTAACCGATCGATAACGCTCGTGGAACAAAGCAGCCGTATAGTTTAAATGAAATGCAGGGAAAAACGCAGCTTATGGATTCATCATAGTGCCATATCAAATAGTAAACTTAACATGCAGAACAATTTAAACGTAACAGAGATCGACTTACGCGCCGTTAATGCAGTCTCCGTCGTTTACACAAAGATTATTCGCATGACACAAGGTGGCGTAAAAGCTCCCTGCGTTGTAACACAATGGGTAAACGTTATTCTCACTGAAAAAGAAAACATTTTTGGCAACATCAAAGCAAAGCCCCCACAAACCCAATACTTACTAGCTAAAGGCTTCACAAGTTTCGTTCTCCTCGCAGCTGACGTCATTGCAAACGCTAGAGTTGTCGTGATGGAAATGTCGCGGGGCGAAATCAAGGACTTCGGTTTCCAATTCAACAGTAATTCCGGATCCTAAACAATATGGCAAATGAAACGCTTGCACCTTTCGCTGGTTTTGTTTCTTACCGAGATAGTCCGAATGTCGGGCCAATGTGCAGATAGCTCGGCATATGCACCTGAAAACAGTAACATTTAAAACGCAATCGCTCAGTCTCTGATACCACAAGTGTGTTGATACTTACAAAATAATAATTGTTTTCATGTCCCAAACAAACCAAAACTTAAGAGCAAAATATTAGAATCTATTCGAACAGTTTTCACCAACAAAACTATAATTGAGTAACTGGATCTTTGGACAAACCGAGGTTTTAAACTTGCCGAAAAATTTGTTAATTCTGCTGATTGGCGCAAGAAACGTGGCAAAAAGCACACGAAAATCATTTTAATCGTTCGATTTTTGCCGTGTGCTTCTGGCTGACTTCTTTTTTGTAGACGAAAAGCAACTACGCAAGATCGTCGATCGGACGCTATCAATGCTAGATTTGTGGTTAGAAACTTGGGTTCGAGTCACGCTGAAGTCTTGAATAAAATGGATTTTGTTAGCAGCTCCCATGGCTGCATCGTGTACAGTTTTAGAAATTTTTTGTACATTAACGTTCTAAAGTTTCGGGCAGGATATGCGCACTTCAAGATTTGGCTATTGTTTGGTAGTTCGTTGACAAAACAACTTCAATGCCGTAAAATGTTCTGCTTAAATCTATCTGCCCTTCGCGAGCACCCATGACGCCCACTGCTGGAAGCAGAGACACAGAACAGAAGAAGCCTATTAGCAAGAGTACAGTACTTAAAGTAGGCTATAGGTTTCATGAGATAATCTAGTGATAATGATGTTTCATTCCTTTTACAAGCACTAAAAATGTTACCCTAAGATCTTGATTGAAACATTAAGTTTTACGAAAGTACTGAACTTAAACGTAAAAATACAGCTATGAAACGACCTTTACAGTCACTTTAATCCCCTTTATTTTGGATGGAAAGTGGACACCGTTAGCTACTGTAGGTTACGTTTTTCTTAAAAATTTTGGTACTGCATTCGCAGTACTGTAATTGCATTTGAACTTAATTCGTACATGTCGTATATGTTGGCTTACATTTCGACTTAATAGGCCTAGTGTTTGAGGGAGTACAGGGTATGGTATCAAAATTCACCCGTAGTAATTAAATTTCTATGGTTGCAGAAGGACTACATTCATAATAAACGATCTTTTTTATTGAAGCAAACTTTGAATAACAAAAAAATATTATGCAATTACCGGTACAAGGGTGTTTCAAAAAATTTGATATTTTTTCATCGCATAACTTTACCACTTTTCATTGAAATACATTAACTTCCAATACGCTTAGCTCGCGTCAAAACAAGTCAAAAATTTGTGTTTAAACGTTTAGTTTGTAGCATACTGGTACCGTAATGCATATTCTTTCATATTCTCTTTCAGGCACAATAAAAGTGTTCTGCATACCGAAATGGATTTGAATGGTATTTGTATAAAAAAAAGCCTTCTGTGTGATTGAGTATGCTCGAACAAACTCGCACCAGGGCCGGTTTTGGCCGATTTGACCGATTTTATCAAATTGGGCCCCGCACCTTCAAGGAGGCCCTCGCTAGTGAGGGTCCTTTTCTGCATTATAAGTTACAAAAAAGGGGAAATTGTCAAAAGTTGAACCGATGAATAATATGGATCATTTCTATTTTCTCTTTAATGAAATAGAAAAAACCGCCACCTCGGTAGCTGTGTTAAAACGAAGCATTGGTAAGGAAAAAACTTCCTAGTTGTTTGATCACGTGGGTTTGCTGTTTACTAGAAAATACCTGTAGATAGTTTTAGGGGGGTTTCATTTTGTTTTCAGTTGTAACTTGTAGCTTTTTAGCGTCAATTTAAGAAAGCGCGTTCTCCGCTAAAAGCAATAATTGACGCGTAAGTTAAATTGTTAAATGTTATACTCTATTTTTCAGTGATTCAAAGGTGTAATCTAGCATTTTAAAATGGGTAAGCTAAATATTAAAAAAAATTCTTCAGCAAACGTTCTGTGGGGCTGCTAGTGCTAACTCGTAAACTTTCATCTATCACTGATTCACTATCACAATTAGTTCAATACCAAGTCAGATCTATACGGTGTTGTTTTGTGAGCAATTCGCACGGTCTTATTAATAGTTTCCAGTTAAAAATAGGCGTGAGTAGAGCATTTTGTTTCGTCGTAGCTTCAGTAGCATGGCTGATCCAGTGCCTTAAAGTTATTGAGATACCTCCAAAAAAGCGAAGTGAGAAAAAGCTTTTCTGATATTTGGTTTTGCAAGTGTTATTGAAAATTCTACGGAAAAAGCGGCAGCGTGCGATTTGTTCCGAGTCTTTCGACTCAAAATAGTATGAAATTATGCAAATCAAAGCAACATTTTGAGTCCTGCCATGGCGAATTAGTAGGAAAGCCAATTGACTACCATAAGCGAAAATCTAAGCGTTTAAAAAGTTGCCGCTTTGATCATGGTGAAACGTGAGCACAACAAAATGAATCAGCATTGGGCCGTAATATGGCAGTGCTCAGGCTAAAAAGTCTCACATAATTGACAAGGCATTAGAGAAGTTCTTTCTCATTAAAGCAAACACTAGATCTGGTACAAGGTAGGAAAAACCCAGAGATGTAGGTTTATGGCGCATTTTATGCGCCGTAAACTCACGGCGTAAAGTTTTGGTTTATGCTGACGCTTACGCCATCATTTTTTCGGATAGTTTACGGAAGAGAGTACGCCGTTTACATTTTGGCTGTTTTTAGCGTATAGCGTAAACGTAGACTTTTTGACTCCTCATCTGTTGTTTGCATTTTGTAAAACGTTTCGAAACTGATTGTCGTCGTTCGTCTGATACGTAACAAAAAGACAAATCAAACTATCTCTAGTTCAATTAACTAAAAGCTACAGTGATTACAGTAGGCTAAAGAAGATAAAGAAGAGAGTTTAAGGAAAGCTAGTTTTCAGGGAATTAGGTATTCACAGGTCGTTATTGCAAACGATCTTAGATAAAAGACAAAATGATACCTGACTTTGAAGCTGGAGAAAACGCAGAGGAAGAAAAACCAATAGAATAACGTTGATAAAGTAAATTTGCCTACGATGTCACTTTTTTGTAATCCCCTAGAGGTGCCGTTGAAACGACTTCTACTGACACAACAATTTTAACGTTAATCTATGGACTTCTATTTGCTCAGGTTACATTGCCTACTGTAAAACTACAAGATAGTACCCTTTTTTGTACTGTAACAAACTCCAGAATTGGAATGGAACAAAGTAGTAATCCTTGGCCGTACATAGACAAATATTTCAAGTTTTCTTCGAAGAAAGGCAGCAACTTGTATTTTCAATATCACAAGTGTCTTCCATCAAGGAAGATTATTTCGTGCAGTGAAAAATCGCGTAGCGGTCTATAAAGTCACTTACAGCATGTTCACTCATTTTGCTCCAACTCCTTCAAAGCTTGCCTTGCAGAAGGTTCTAAGTCAAGTTCGAAGAAGCGTCAATTGGAAGACATAGAGCCTAACCAAGAACCTGGAAGCAGTAGCAAATCTAATTGGTTAACACAGTCATCTTTGATGACTCCGTTTTCTTCCAACAGCCAAGCCTTCATTGACGCAAAGGTATGTAACTGACACTAAATATAACTCTACCAGTACCGGTACGATCTCTGAGAGTGGGAATGGGGCATGAATATCTCAATGATTATTTTCAGAGAAAAAAGAAATAATGGGCTTATGGCCCTCCCCAGACTCCCTAGCCAAAGTCAAGTTAAAAAAAAAAGAAAAGAAGAAACTTAAGAGTTTTCATTTGCATGTTTTGGTGACGTCATAAACTGTACTTCAATCCGTCGTTATTACTTGAAACGTGGGAGCGTTCACATATTACGTAAGCGAAGGGGCGCTGGAGTTTAAATGTTTACGGTTGTTTATCAGGCGGGGGTTGGTGCAATAAAAACAATTTTTTGCAATTGAGGACAGTGTATGTTGGCCGGGCTGGTTTTATTAGCGACCGAGTAACGTGTCAGCACCGCCATCGTGGATTAAATGGGCTCCGTGAATAAAGTTTCGCTTTATAGGTGTCGTCAGAACAAGAAGGTCCTAGAGTGTGAGGAGAAAAAAGAGCACTTAATGTGACAAACGCAAGGGGACAAACTAACGCAGCAGGAGACAGATGTCTGGGAGGACGTAACCGTGATGAAAAGTTGCAGTTTGTTTACAGATGGGGAGGGGGTCAAAAACGATGAAACATTGCTTACATAATATGTGAACGCTCTCTTATAGAAAATTCCTAACAAAAACTTTTCCATTCCTTTTGTTTGTCGCTATGTTCCTGGCAGGAGCGCCCTAATTGAGTTTTCATAACAACAGCAAAAAAATCTCAGAGGCCCTACATTGATCAGCGTGCTGTATAGCAGCGACTACGCCAAGAGACCAGCGGCAATCAATGGAGCACGTAAGAATTTAACTGCTGCAATCTAATTCTAACATAATAATTTCAAACGAGTTGTTTTTTGTTTACAGATCTGCGCATTCGTAATCAACGACATGCTGCCAATGAGCATAGTAGAATCATCCTGCTTTAAGGATCTGTTCGACCTCATACCCGGACACAAGAAGGACTCCATGACGAGATGGAAAATTTTCAAACGCATTGAAGATAGGTAGTCTATGCCGAATATCGATTTTATATACCCTAGACGGTGTTCACTTTTGCATCAATATTGTTTGTAACGGTTTCGCTAGTGCTTCGGTTCGTTTCGTTTCTTAACACATTCACTACGATTGTGAAATTCCCTGCCCGCCCGCCAGTGCTATTACCATAAAATCAGGGAGTCGAACCGTTTGAAAACCGGTTTATAAAACTCCGGTTCAGGTTCGATTCGACTCCCTGCATAGAATGTTTGTAACTTGTGATTGCGAAATAGTTTCGGTGTTAATTGCTTTGTCTACCTAGTCTACATTATTACGTAATTGCTTGCTGGAAATTATCATTCTCGTCAGAGTGTTAAAAAGCTTTACTGTCGATTTGTTTCAGATACTTTCTTAAGAAGGATGAGTTAAAAACTTTTCCAAAATTTGTCTTTTGTTTCCACAACAGCGTATGCTTGGACGTGCAGAAACAGGTATGAGGTATTGCAGGATATTTGAAATTGATTTCGTCTTCACAATGGTAATGTACTGTAGTATTATTATTTGTTATTGTACTGGGTAGTTAAGATTATTTCATTTTAAGAATATCGATTTATGTGCTGTAGGTCGTATCATGGCATGACAGTTTACTGGATTGATCAAGACACTTTAAAAAAAGAAAAGAGACTTCTGGCTTGCCAACGATTGATGGGAAGACATACGTATGATAACGCTGCTAAATCCATCCAAGACGTGCACATGGCTTTCAACATCACTTCCAATGCTGTTGCTACAACAACAGATAATGGATCAAATTTCGTGAAGGCGTTTAGTTAAGGTCTGTCTGTGGTAAATACAAAGATTAGTTACCCTAATTAACCGACGAGGCGGCCCGATAGCCACTACGCACCAAAGATCGCTAACAGGACAATTAGGGAACATTTTTCAATTTAATTTCCTCCCTGACTCTTACTAGATGTTTGGCGATACTTCAGAGACGATGTTGGAAAATGGAGCAAATTCATTTGAACCTGGTAGAAAGGATGAAGCTGATGACGAAGACGACTTGGCTATTAACAACTTGTCACCAATTTTAACTGATGCAGATGAAGATAGTTTGTATGAACTACCGAAGCATTGGAGGTGTGCAGCTCACACCTTAAATCAAAATCTACATTTTTCCCAGAATTTGCAGGTATATAGTTTTACTTTGAGTCAATGACAGAGAATAATTTTGTCCACATAGTCCAGACCAGTGGTATTCAACCATTTTTACACAATCCTTCTTTTTGGAAAGTATGGGTCCAAATTGCCCCCACAAAGCATTGATGAGTAAATAACAAAAAAGTCTTCACGTCCGCAGATTTACTATTTTTCCACTGAAAATCGGTGAAGAGCAAAAAAATGTCTGCATGCGGCCCGCAGTTTGCCCAGCTCTGGTGTTGAGGAATTTTTTATGATGTTTATAAAACTTCGTTATTTGCAACACACTTGTATAAGCTTTTGAAAGATCGTTAAATAGGTATGTTGCTAATAAATCTGAATTTATTTCTACAAATTCACCACAGTGTAGAAACATCTGTTTAAAACTCGACAGTCTGTTTCACCTTATCTTATTCAAATAGAATAGATTCTATTTGAATAAAATACCCCGGATGATCCCTCTTGGGTGAAACAGACTGTCGGGTTTCAAACAGATGTTATTAAACAGTGGTGAATGAATTTATATATTTGTTCTAACTGAACCCAGTTATCGAGCACTTTTTGAAACACTGATTCGCATTGTTATTGAATTTATTTCTATTCAGAAATCAATTGTTAACAATATTGGCAGTAGAATTCGTCTATAACGGCACCTCTGGGGGATTTTAAAAAACTGCGGTTACAGGCGAACGCAGGGGGAGGGTACGGTGCCATGCACCTCCCCCTTTGGCCCTGTAATAAGGTGCTAAAACCTAACTTTTAATCTATAATTTTTCAAACTAATAATGGTTG
This sequence comes from Trididemnum miniatum, assembly GCA_964006365.1. Classification (NCBI taxonomy): domain Eukaryota; kingdom Metazoa; phylum Chordata; class Ascidiacea; order Aplousobranchia; family Didemnidae; genus Trididemnum; species Trididemnum miniatum. Next base: position 26,534,951 of record OZ023232.1, on the reverse strand, counting down.
CAGCCTCCTTTCATTTATTTTGGCCACGCCTCCGCTTTTAGACATAAACTGCGAAAACATTTTTGCATTGTCCATAGTGACTGCACTCACTGCATGCCCTTTTTCGATAAATAAGTTTGCTAAAATTAGTTTTTTTTTATGTGAAAACCGCAAAAATTCGTTGGCGACTGACATTGCGTCCAGCGTTATAAAAATGTTTCAAATTCAAAGCATTTATTGTGAAAACGCATACGGACCAATAACAAACTTCGCACGGGACCGCAGCCCGATGGTTGCCGACCACTGATCTACAACAACGTGGTTTCGCGGTACTTTTCGAAGATGCTTTTCGCGGAAAAACCCAAAAAGTTTTCCGCTTTTGCTCTCTTAAGTCTACTCAAAAAAAAGTTACCGAAATATTGAGTAAAACAATCTAAAAAGTAACGAAGGTACCAAAAACGGTACATTTTTTAAAAAGTATCGACGGTACCGATAACGGTACTAAAAAAGTACCGCGTTACAGCATTGCGGTACTTTTGTACCGCGGTACTGCCCAACTCTGCATAGATTATTGTTATATTTTTATTTCAGGAGTTCTCAAGCATCAGACATTATCAAAAACTTGTGGGGAAATTGCTGGTTGTCCCAAACGTCACCAGATGGAACTCGGTCTATGATGGTGTTACTTTTTCGCTGTTGATTTGCCATAGCAACAAAGCCGGTCTATTAAATGCCTGCAGAAAACTGAAAATGCGCTTTTTCACAGCAAGTTCGTCCTTCGCTCGTCAATGATTTTTCATGTGTAAATCTTGTTATTACTAAGCTTTCAAATTTTTTAGGCGAACCGGATTTCCTACGAGAATATAAACTTGTGATGACTCCGATTGCTGCTGCTTTGGATATCCTCCAGGGTGAAGAAAAGGCTTACATGGGCCTGCTGCTGCCTACGTTAGCAAGTCTGTTAAATGCCTATGCTTCAACCTCAAGCCTACAATACTGTTCTTTGCTTCAAGAAAGCCTTGTGCAGGGTGTAACAACCAGGTGAGACTAACACAACACCTCAATTAAACAAGCATGGCAGGGACATTGTGCTACTTTAGTAATGAGCATTGAGCAAAGTTAAATTTAGCACATTTCTGTGGCTGTTTAACTTATGTGATAAATATTTGTATTTACTTTACAGGTTTGGACGTTTGTTTTCGGATATGGATTGCATACTTGCCAGCGCCACACATCCGAATTATAGGCTTTCGCGGTGGCTGGAATGGTTGCCTGATATCAACGCTGTTGAACTGCGAAAACCAGCCACCAACCATTTGTCGAGGTAGCTAGAAAACAACGATGTTGAGAGCAGCAGCAGTGAGACGGAAAAAGCCAGCGACAACGAAGCAGATGGTCTTCTTGGTGCTCTCTATGAAGATGTTGAGAAAGAACGCAGCATGGACCTGCTTTTGAAAACATTCTTGCAAGCAAAGCCAAATAAAGGACCTTTAACAGTGGATGCGTTTCCGCATTAAAGCTTCCGGAATCTTTTTCTCCGTTTTAACACTCAAATACCACCTAGTGCTGCGGTCGAAAGAATGTTTTCCAAGGGAAAACATGTTTTAAAGCCAAACTGTAAAATGTCTGACCAGCATTTTGAAATGCTGGTTTTCCTGCGGAGAAGTTTGAAATAAAATTGTTACTGTTTCTACTGTTCACGAAGTTTCGACGCTAAGCTAACATGAGTCTACGCTAGAGTTTACGCTTATGCCGCCAACTTTTTGACTCCCACGAACAAAATTACCTAAACATGGCTTTTCAAAACTACCAAACTGATATCTCAAAATCACTAGATTTTTTTTGAAATCAACAGGTTGAGGTTGTGGTAGCGACATCACAACGTTTTTTCGGAGTTCGCAATACCTAGAGTATAAAAATATTTTAGACATTTTGAAAGTTTCAAACGCAGTTCGAGGCCAGGAGCATGCTGTGCTTCAGTTTGCTAACTGAGCCGAAAACTGTTTGTTTTGTACAAGTCTTAAGCATTGGCAGCAAAATGATTTTGTCGGCGCTATTAACGGAATCTGGTGCAAAAAATTGGCAGAGCTTTACATGTTCGACAATCTGGTATTGCGGCTTATGGTTGAACCTTGTTTTATGGTTGAACCTTGTTTAGGGCGAGGAAAGGAGCTTTCGAAACTACAACGCGCACCATTGTGAAAACCCATGTTTTTACGAAGTACATAATTATTTCTTTAGCTACTTGTGGCGATTGCAGCGTCATTCCAGACTCCCAGGTTTGCCGAAGAAAAAAGCGCTGACACCTGATGGTTTAATTCCAAACTCTGATCGCCAATGCCGACTATATACCTCTCTGCATGATCATTGAACAAGTCAGGTAAAAACTTGCGCAAACCAAAATTAGTGGTCCTGAGTTTTTCTTATTATTCATTCATTGGGTTATTACTCTGCAACTCTGGTATGGGTTTCTTTCGTCGAGTAAACATCAGCTACTATTCTTGCTATAAACCACTCGTCTCAGGTTTAAATGTCGCAGAAGACGCGAAATATTTTGACTCTTAAGTCAAACGTTTTAGTCAAGAAAGCGATTGAAGCGCTATAGCGAGCTCACTTGGGAGTTGCCAGCCACTAAGATACGGGGTTTCCCTATGACACAAGACTTTCCGGCATGTTTTCCACACCGTCCTTTCAATTCGATCTGACTGAGCGTCAAGCAGGAAGCTGTGAATAACAATTTTTAAATGATTGGTTTGACCAGACTTTCTCCAGAGGCGAACGCTTTTACCTTTTCGCCATCTGCACCTGCACTGTATTGCAGTTACATTGGCCATTTCGACACAGATCTGCAACATTATTTTTCTTCCTATGAGGTTATGTTATTGAACCGAGAATTACTGGGTCTAATTCCATTTGGCTGAATTTTCAACCCAATGAGCAGTAGTCGCAAGCCAGGCGGGGAGCACAATACATTAAATCGCAACAGTGAGGATTCGTGCTTATCAGGACTGTTAACGTTATCCCAAGCAGATTTTTTGGGTTCCTAATTTTTTCTATGTCAATTGCAAACCCACATCTTAAATAAACTATTAAATTTATAACGAAGTAGAAAACAGGAAACTTTATAATAAATTATAAAATCATTTTCGAACGTAAAAAAGTGGTTCTTCCCATGCACCACATCACCAACACGAGGATGACGCTGACTAACACCAACAGACTTCCAAATACAATCACAAGAAGCAGATTAAATCCTGCAAAAAAAAACAATTAACACCACGAGCTTGATGAATCTCTATACAACATTGATTCTACCTTTAACGTGATTGGGTAGGGTAGCTGGCGAGGCAGCGATAGTTGGTACCTTGTCTGGAAGAACGACCACAGGTCCTTTATCAGATTTAAAAGCAATCTCTTTCGAGCTGCTTGTGAAATAAAGGGGGCCGAACACGTGGTAAACTACGTCATTATTTCCTTTAGAAACTGAACGCTTTTGCACCTTGTTGCCGCATCGTCGGTAGTTTCTTCCAGAATCACAAACCTAAAATATAATAATGGTAGCGTTACGTCTAAAGCGATCGAAGTGCCTAGACTCAGTCAGGTTTCATTAATCGTAACTCAACAAAGCGATCGAAGTGCCGTAAATTCGATCGAAGTGCCGTAAATTCAGTCAGGTTTTATTAGTCATAACTTAACAATAAACGCACAACCCCCTGTGTATTTCACTAAACTAAGCTAAAGGCACGCAGTGTTTTTACCTCCATCCTTAACCATGACTTCAAACACCAAGACACTTTGACATGCAAGTACGCTTTCGAACAACCTTTCATCTTCGGAACCTTGAATGATACGCATATTGAAGCACTGTCACGATGACCCACGTTTACGTTAAGCATTTCAGAGGTATTACAACTGAAAAAGAAAAGTACCGATAACATTACAAAAGATTCCTAAAACACACGTAATATTACAGAACATGCTACACAATAGCACACGTACCCTTGAATCAAGTAAGCCTTGGAGGGATAGTTCCTATCCCGTGAGCACGACAAAAACGCTTCTATGACTTCGGTTTCAAACGAAGAAGACACACTGACATTAGCCGACATGGTCAAGTCCAAGTGTATATTTTCATTAACAGCGTAAGTCGCTCCATCTTGAAGGGATTTATAAGCTGGGCATTCATTCTGGCAAACGGAAGATTTGCACAGTTGAATTGAAAGCTCGCTATGAACAGTGCCGGAACGATAAGAAGTTTGATTATCAACGCTGTGAATAAAACCATATTAACAATCCTTTCCTAAAACAGTTTTTGTTGCAGTTTATGTTACTGCTGTACTCACACTGGTTGCAAGTTGGTCGAAACAACGTAATCCGTGTCATAAACGCAGCTGAAATCTAGAACCGGTACAGGCATGTCGTACGTTGCAGCGATCCTATTCACCCACAAAGTGCTGTTGTAGAAAACAGAGCCACGATCAGAAGTGGGAGTACCACCACATTGCGTAAATGGGGCAGGAATGGTAACGACGAACCAATCACCCTGGTCGACAGCTGGTGAATAAAACACTTTTAGCAACCTTTCCGCATAAACAGAACTAACATTTAAGCTTTAAAAGTCACTGTTCTTACCTGCGCATAGGGGATTAAAAAGTCCTTCTTTTGAGTCTGAAACGTATGCCACGCTGTCGTTGTTACCAAAGTCAAACTCTCCCAGAAAAGCGGAGAGAATTTGCACTTCAATTGCCGAAGCCTCACACTTTAGTATAGGAGGCCCTAAAAGAAGCACCAGTAAACTGTAAGCAGTTCAAGATTATAAACTTGCAAAACATTACCGATATTGCAGTTCCTTCCGATGTATCCGATGCTACTGATACAGTAGAAACCAAGCTCATGCATACATGAAGGTACACAAGTACAATTATCGCCAATACACGAATGCTCTGTACAAACATCTTCAGGTGGGCTTGTGGTAACGGCAGCACTCGTTTCTTCCACACGGATCAGATGGTCCAAGGTAAAGCTCAAGTCTTTGCTCTGGCAACTAAAGGCACAACTAAATATAAACACTATGCAGTTTTGAGGAAAGCAAACTTTTGTGAAGAAGTTGGTACAGAAAACAACGTCGATGTTCGCAAAAAAAAATTTGCTGGATCGTTTACAAACCGTGTATCTCCATTTGGAAGTGAAATGCATCGCTCATCTTCATGGCATGGATTGTTTTCGCATCCTGCGTAAGAAACTTCGCACGCAAGACCGTGAGTGTTCGGCGGGCATTCGCACCTGTGAAAAAAAGATTTACTTTTACCGTAACCGATCGATAACGCTCGTGGAACAAAGCAGAAATGCAGGGAAAAACGCAGCTTATGGATTCATCATAGTGCCATATCAAATAGACATGCAGAACAGTTAAACGTAACAGAGATCGACTTACGCGCCGTTAATGCAGTCTCCGTCGTTTACACAAAGATTATTCGCATGACACAAGGTGGCGTAAAAGCTCCCTGCGTTGTAACACAATGGGTAAACGTTATTCTCACTGAAAAAGAAAACATTTTTGGCAACATCAAAGCAAAGCCCCCACAAACCCAATACTTACTAGCTATAGGCTTCACAAGTTTCGTTTTCCTCGCAGCTGACGTCGTTACAAACGCTAGAGTTGTCGTAAGGAAAATGTTTCGGGTTAAAATCAAGGACTTCGGTTTCCAATTCAACAGTAATTCCGGATCCTAAACAATATGGCAAATGAAACGCTTGCACCTTTCGCTGGTTTTGTTTCTTACCGAGATAGTCCGAATTTCGGGCCAATGTGCAGATAGCTCGGCATATGCACCTGAAAACAGTAACATTTAAAACGCAATCGCTCAGTCCCTGATACTACAAGTGTGTTGATACTTACAAAATAATAATTGTTTTCATGTTCCAAATAAACCAAAACTGAAGAGCAAAATAATAGAATCTGCTGGAACAGTCTTCACCAACAAAACTATAGCTGAGTAACTGGACCTTTGGACAAACCGAGGTTTTAAACTTGCCGAAAAATTTGTTAATTCTGCTGATTGGCGCAAGAAACGTGGCAAAAAGCACACGAAAATCATTTTAATTGTTCGATTTTTGCCGTGTGCTTCTGACTGACTGCTTTTTTGTAGACGAAAAGCAACTACGCAAGATCGTCGATCGGACGCTATCAATGCTAGATTTGTGGTTAGAAACTTGGGTTCGAGTCACGCTGAAGTCTTGAATAAAATGGATTTTGTTAGCAGCTCCCAGCTTGGCTACGTTGTGTACAGTTTTAGAAATTTTTTGTACATTAACTTGCTAAAATTTCGGGAAGGATATGCGTACTTCAAAATGTAGCTGTTGTTTGGTAGTTCGTTGACAAAACAACTTCAATGCCGTAAAATGTTCTGCTTAAATCTATCTGCCCTTCGCGAGCACCCAGACGCATATTGAACTGAAAATTTAACAGTGATTGAGGTAGACTGCGAAGTGAGCTTGCGCTCTTCGGGTCAGCAGCCACCCGGTATATCCGTAAATATCAAATGCGATCGGCTTCAGCCGTGAATCGAACCCGCCACGTAGGATCTGTAGCCCGAGCGCGGTACCGCTAGGCCAAGTCGCTGACGCCTACCGCTGGAAGCAGAGACACAGAGCAGCAGAGATCTATAAGTAAAAGTAGGCCTACTTAGAGCAGGGGTGCCTTGGTGGGGGGCTCGGGAGGGCTGCGCCCCCCTAGTTCTAAAAAAGTGCTTTGAGGGGGTCTAACTATTCAAGTCATAGTAAACTTTTAGTGCTAATCAAAATTCAGTATTTTCACATTCGAGTCTGTCCAACAAAAATTTGCAGCCGAGACCACCTTGAAGTCTTGAACACTGTTCAGACAATATTCTACTGTTCAGCGACGCAGTAATACCACACCGTAAACGCTCAATGTGACGCCATAGTAACACATTCTTTCCTTTCAAGATTCAACTCTCTTTGTCTTCTGTCGGTCATATATTCAGCTGATTTGCGTTTTGAGTAATTTGCGTGGTGCCGCTCGTGCGCGTTGTACACTTACTGCCGTACATTTTGACTTCCGCAGGTGGGCCTATGTTTATCTGGCAGATTACAGACGGACAGACAGACACTCAATTTATTTTTGCAATCAACAATAACCAAAAAATAAACAATTAATACTGTGATAGATACAATTTTTGAAAGCGGATGTTACCGTAGTTGCAATAGGAAGACTGCGAATAGACCTTACGGTCATCGAGTCAGCAGCCACCCAAGAGAGGAGTAAAAAGAAAAAGAGAAAAAAAGAAAAATTAATCACTATGTTATGTTCTATGTTATGGGTAAGCGAGCGACATTTGACTAGTAGGGTTAAAGCAATTTAAGTTGTAGTTAGTTAATTATTTATTGTATTGAGTAAGAAGATGCAATTTAAGTTTCTTTTTAAATGCGCCGAAATGGAGGTTTTTGATTTGAGAGGGAATTATATTCCAAAACTTAACGCCCTGATATTTTAAGGTATTTTGGAGTTTGGTGGTAGGGTACAAAGGTAGATATAATGTTTGTTTGTACCTGTGGGTGGATTTGGTCATGCGGGAGGAGATGTCACCAGTTTTTGTAAAAAGATTAGCTAAGGGAACAGGAAGGGTGTTATGAAAGAAATGATAGACAAGTTTGGCACATTCGTGTTTGTATAAATCTGGTAGTTTTAGAATATTAAGCTGGTGGTAATAAGGAGTTGCGTGGTCTTTGAATTTTCCTCCGCCAATTATCTTGACCGCTTTGTTTTGATATGTACACAATTTGGATTGGTTACTAGGGAAAGTGGAACCCCACACGGGTAAACCATAAAGAAGATGTTGATAGACCAAGCTATAATAGAGTTTCAGTTTTGCACTACGAGGAAGAATGTATTTTATTTTTGACATTATTCCTACGGCTCTAGCCAATTTATGTTCGATTGATTTTATGTGAGATTTGAAGTTGAGCTTGTTGTCGATAATTATACCAAGGTATTTAGATTCGTTGAGGATAGCAATTGGTTTATTATTCAAGTGTAAGGTGGGATCGACTGTGCAAGGGTTTTCTAGTTTAGGCGGAATTATTAATGCTGAAGATTTGGATGGGTTTATTGTCAGATAATAATTATTGTTGCACCATAGATTCAGTTTCGTTAGTTCAGAATTCATGTTTGATAACAGAGAAAGCTTGGAAGAGTTAGCAAGTAACAGACAAGTATCGTCGGCAAACAGTCTTGGGGTGCTATTTATGGCGTTTGGTAGGTCGTTGATGTACAGTAAAAAAAGTAATGGGCCTAGTTTTGAACCTTGGGCTACACCGCACGAGATGGGTCGTAGTGATGAGTTTACTCCGTTAATGCTGACAAATTGCTGTCGGTTAAGAAGAGAGTGGATTAATTTGTTGGCAGGTCCTCGGATGCCGTAATGATCTAATTTAGAAAGGAGAGTACGATGGTTGACGGTATCAAAAGCTTTTCGAAGGTCAAGAAAGAGAAGGCCAGAATATTTATTATGTTTTATGCCATCGAATATATTAGTGGTTATGTCTATCATGGCATGCTTTGTTGAAACAGATTTTTGAAAGCCGTATTGAGTTGGTTGAATCACTCTGTGTTTATCTAAGAACTTGATAAGGCGAGAATATAAAATAGTTTCGAATATTTTGGAGAAACAGGATAGAATAGAAATAGGACGATAATTGTTAGGGTCTTCGGCGTTCCCTTTTTTGTGGAGAGGAATAACCTTTGCAATTGCGCAGTTTCGTGGAGCTATACCGTTGGAAAAGGAGAAGTCGATAAAGATTTGCAAGTAGGGAGCAATTAGAGGCGAAGAGGTTTTTAGAAACATAGGGTGTATATTGTCGTGACCGACTGCTTTAAAATTACTTAAAGAATTTATGGAATTAATAATCTCATTTATACTTGGTGGTTCTAAAAAAATTGAAGATGAAATGCGGTTGGTTAGGTATTTTAAAAAAGAACTTTTGTTATCAGTTTTACATGAGGATGCTAAGGATTCACCTATCGAACAAAAATAGTTATTTAGGCAATTAGTGATTGCATTCTGATCGTTGATCAAAGTTCCGTTGTGATTAATAGAATTTAGGGTAGGAGAGGTTTTGGGTTTGACATGAAGTAGGGATTGGATTAGTTCCCAAGTTTTTCGGGGATTTTTTGTATTAGCTTTCAGTTCTTTATCAAAATACATTTGTTTTGAGTACGCTTTAATTTTGTTTAATTTGTTGGAATATTGCTTGAAAAACAATTTCTGTGATGAACTGCCTTCTAAATAATGAGATTTGAACATAGATTGTTTCTTTCGAATTGAAGTATAAATAGCTTTTGTTATCCAAGGTTTGCTTTTTAGTTTAAATTGTTTGCGGGATAGTTGTTTCATGGGTGCATGTTTCTCGATTGTTTTAGAAATTATTTCGGTAAAGCTATCAAAAACTTGATCGTAATTTTCGATGGTTAGTTCATTTTGCTGGCTGTCAAAGGTTTGTAGGTTCAGGTCTAGGTCGTGGTAAAATAAATCGGTGTTACAGCAAAATTACAAGTTGAGTAGTGGCAAAATTACAGTTGAGTAGATTGTCATTTGTGATTTCAGTTTTCGTTTTTTTCTTTTGTAATTTAGTTGTAGAGTAGCCTACCGGTAAACTTAGGTATTTGTGACTAGGCTACTGCTATATTTTGGCAAGGGTGGTTACAACTCGAAGACCTAGCTGTGACTTTTTCACCATCTCTGACACTAGATCTACACCAGGGGTGGGGAACCTGGGGCCCATGGGTCAGATGCGGCTTTCATAGCTTTTGAATGTGGCTCGCGTCATAACTTTGCTAAATGTACCAGTACAACACACCGGTAGATCAGAAAATGTCATATCTTTCTTAGTAACTTTCTCGCGTTTGAACAACATGCTTCAATTGTGACGCAAAAACCGCGCAAAAGTCTTTAACTCATGGTAAACAATAACTCACAGAGAATGGTTCATAAAATAAATTTTCATGTAAAATTGCATATTTTGAAAGCGAAATTTAAAAATTAAAAGGTAGTGTCGCCCGCTAAAAATATTATGCAACCGATTATGGCCCGCTGTGCTCTACCGGTTCCCCACCCCTGGTCTACACTCTTCTGAGTTTATGAATCATAAAAACATTTTTTTGATAACGGGGAACCGGGCAGGGAGTCGAACCGAACCCGAACCGGAGTTTTATAAACCGGTTTTGCGCAAATTTTGTCAAACCTTTACCGATTCTGAACCGTATTTTTCAAAATCGCAGAAGTAGAGATTTGCTTAACCGTTACTTTTGAGTAACGGTTCCAAGCGATTACTTTAGAAAAGATATTCGATACTTTATATCCGTTACTTGTATTCGTTTAGGTAATCACGAATCAAAGACCTTTTCTTTTTATTTTGGTCTTCACTCGATGTTTGTAGGAAAATTGGGTGTCGGAAGCGTGAAGACCTTTTTCTTTTTTTTTTTTTTTTGTCTTCAACTGATGTTTGGGGGAAAATTGGACGTCGGAAGGCATGAAGATTTGGTAGATATGTGCTTAACCGTTACTTTCAAGTTTTAAGTGATTACTTTTAAGTTCTAAGTGATTACTTTAGAGTCTAAAGTGACGCTAATCACATTAGAACTTAAAAGCAAGGATGGCAGTACGGTACGGTACGCTCCATTTTTCGGCAAATAGTACGGTACGCTTGTACGGTACGTAATTATTGCTAAGGTACGGGTACGGTATGTTGGTATGTGTTATAAATATGCGTACCAAACGTACCTTACGTACCGTACCATGTGGTACAGTACGTAACTTGGTATTGTGAAATTTTGTGAACAAGAAGAACTAAGCTTTTATTAACGTACAACATTTCCAAAAACAAACTTAAGTAAACGGTAACATTACACTCTGTAGCTTCGGAAATATGCACATAGGAGAAGGCGAAGGGAGCAAAGTTTATTTAGGTCGCTGCCACCTGAAGTACAGAAGATGAAGGACCGATGGGACAAAAAGACTGAATGATTAATTATATTCACGGCGATACAGAATTGATAATGTGTAGTACATCATCAGTCCTGGCGGTAATCTTGAAACTACGGACTTGCAAAAAAAAAAATAAAAGTAACCGACGAGGTTTTTGAAGCACAAAGCAGGAATCAGGTTTAAAACACGTAAGCATGCAATTATATAATTTTTAAATGTTACAATTAGATTGTCCCTGAAAACTAATTGGTAATTATAAAAAAAAGGTTGTGACAAAAAAAGGTTAATGCTCTTGCAAAACTTTTAAGTTATATACAAATAGTTATGGCCAGCAGTCAGTGGACAGAGAACTCCTCTGGGGCCTAGCACAAACAGAGTATTTTTCATTTAGAATATTAATATGCGGCATTACAAATTCACAATAACAGGTCGCAATTATACATGGTATGCATCCACCGTGAATTTCAATTGAGAGAGGATTCATGAGCACAACAAAAGATGCTACCGGTAAGTCATTGGAGAAGTCTTTTTTGGTCTTCTGACGTCCCTTTAGTAGTCCTGGCTTCCTTGAAACAGGGCTCGGTAGGGTGCAGAGTGCAGACTACCAATAGGCGTATAAGAGAAATTTTACGCAATGCGCATTTCAGTGGACAAGTTTGGACTTGTTCATCACGTTCTACTGCTGTCACCGAGCAGCATTATTTTCTGTCGTAACCTACAGTATTTGGAAAGCAATTAAAAAAAAGAAAAATTCGGCTAATGTTTACTCAGCTTTTACAAAACGTAGGAGCTAGCTGCGGTTCCGATCGCCCACATGAATTGTATCGATCAGTGTGATTGGGATCAGGGGTGGATCCAAAAATTTTTTTAGAGGGGGGTGTGATTTTACATTAAGTTGAATGTTAACTAAATACTAAGACGTTAAGATTCGAAAACGGCCGTACATAAGCCCTCTGAAAATGTTTTGTATCAGGGGCGTATTCAAAATCTTTTTCAGGAAAGGGTTCCAAATTTCGTCACTTTTTCAAGCGTAGTTTTTTTTCCGGCAGAGTTAATTTTAAGCAACTTAAGTAACAAAAACAACTCTAGGGAGACCGGGGACATGCTCCCCCGGAAAATTTTCAAAAATTTGCATGCTGCAATGGCCATTTTAGCGCTTTTTGTACAATTTTCAGGCAAAGGTTGTTCATATTTTTGGCCCCTACCTTTGAGTGCTTCACCAAATACAATGCATTTTGTAGGCTACGCACAGTTTTGATTATGCGTGCTTAAGGCGACTAAGGCTTATTGTAATGAAGAGGTTCGAAATTATGGAAAAATTTTCTTTGTCCAAAGCATTGTTGGCAGGTGGGGGGGGGATGCATCCCCCACACCTCCCCCCCCCCTGGATCCGCTCCTGACAGGGACATTGCTTTTCCAGACTGATGATAACCGCGTTAGTCAAGGTAGGATGCGATATGTTCTATTCATACGGTGGAACATCGCTGGCGACTTGGTAGTTTCGAGGACATCACACAAGTATTCTTATTGTAGCTGGAAAACTTGTGTAGGGTTCAATTTCCGATCAGGTCGCATATTGCAAACTTTAACCTATTTATAGGCATTGCAATAGCACTTAGCTAATTTGGCGTGCATCCAAGAATGGCGGTAGGTAGGTACGGTACGTAATTTGTAGGTACGGTACGTTTTAAGGTACGGTACGTAATTTTAGGTACGGTATGTTTTAAGCGTACCATTCATTGGTACGGTACGCGGTATGGTACGCTTGTTAAATTTATTCGAAGTACGTTACGTTAGTACGGTACGGTTAAAATTTTGAAGTACGGGTACGTAAATTTTGAACGTAACGTACCGTACTGCCAACCTTGCTTAAAAGTAATCACTTAGAACTTAAACGTAACGGTTAAGCACTTCTCCACCAAATTTTCACGCCTTCCGACGTCCAATTTTCCCCCAATTTTCGGGTGAAGACCAAAAAAAGAAAAAGGTTTTCACGCCTTCCGACGTCCAATTTTCCCCCAAACATCGATTTGTGATTAACTAAACGAATACAAGTAACGGATAAACAGTATGGAATATCTTCTCTAGAGTAGAGTTGTGCTTAACCGTTAGTTTTGAGAAACAGTTCCAAGTGATTACTTAAGAAAAGACGTCGGAAGGCGTGAAGACTTTTTTTTTGGTCTTCACCCGATGTTTGGGGGAAAATTGGACGTCGGGGCCCCGGAAGATGATTTCGGGGGAGGCCACGCATTGTCTAGTTTCGGCCCTGGATGGCAAACGAATACAATTTGGAATCGGTGTTTTGACAAAACGCATCTGTTACTATCCGTTATTTCTTCTTAGCCGTTACTTTTTAGCTAATCCAGTTTATTTGCAAAATTGATCTTGTTTGCTATGGCATGTTGCTTAATTAACTAATTAATTAATTTAGTTTCTGTGTTGGTTCGTTATGTGCGTGTGTTTTTGTTGTTAAATCCATTTGTTTTTTTTTTGTTAGGGTCACGCAGCCATGCCTAGTCTTTTTGACGGGCATGCTTCAACGATTACCCGTTTTGCTGCGTGTGCCGTTTTCCGCGCTTGGCCAATACTTGTTATGAACGTGTGTTTTTAACGTTATGGAGTGCGGAAATAAAAACGAATTGATTGATTAACGAATGATTACTATTCGCCCATCTCTACCGCAGAGAGCGAACCTGAACTGAACCGAATAATTTGAGTACTTGCGAACCTTAACTGAACCGATTGAAAAAGCGGCTCGCTCCGTGAGGTTACACGCATCACTTTGATCGGCGTAACCGATTGACACTTCGAAGGTGGCTTATATTTAAAGAAATACTGTACTTGCACAGCACTACAAGCTGCATATTGGCCCGTCAATGTGAAGATATGTTTCTTTATCAAAGATTAGACAGTCGGAGCAAAGTAGCAATTTAATTATCTCGAGATTGGCTTTACTGCAAGTATTTTATGCATTATATGGGCCTGTCAATACGAAGAAAAATTGTTTTGTACGTATCATTATTTAAATTGTGTTACTAGAATTATACCATTTTTTACTGCGAACCTAAACCGGAATTTTATAAACCGGTTTTGAAATATTTTTTATAGTAGCGAACCCAAACCGGAGCGTTTCAATTCATTTGAACCTTAACCGGAACTGAACCGAAATTTGAAACCGTTGTTGAACCCGAACCGAACCTGAACCGTAAAAATTATACGGTTCGACTCCCCGGAACCAGTTACTAATAAAAAGAAACATGGTACCTGTAGTGTTGTAACTATGACTATTGTTACGTCATAATGCTGCTGTTTAAACCCGTTATTATGCTACACTGCAGAGATGAGCATGGAGCCGGATTGTGCCGTTTTTTTGTTGGAGCCGGATTATCCGAACTGTAGCTTAGTGTTGAATTGGATCGGACTCGGACTGACACTCTATAGATTAGACTACATTATATCTCCTTTTGAAAAACACTTTCATCTCAGCTTAAATCTTTAAAAAAATAATGATAATAATGCATTTCCGTTTTTCGAACGATTTTACAGGATTTTTAAGTCCATTCCGAAATCCAACCTAATGCGTTAAAAAAGGTGTATTCGCGCATTACTGCAGTTCACAATTTACACTGAGACGTTGAAACTAGAAGTTTGGTTTGTTCGCTTATGACATCATAGACATAATCTGTCTAAGCTTGGGCTAATGCATCAATTTTGAAGGCTTAGACTAGTCTAGCTCTACGCTTAGTAGGCTTACCAGTGCCGCTTTATAATTCGTCATATTTGACAAAAATATGAATAAGTAAGGGAGAGCGAAATAACGATTATAAATCAGTTCAGCTATAGAGTCGAAGAGTCTGATGCTGAATAGTAGACAAGTAGATCAGTTATGCCAAGACTGTACCGGTATTTTTAAATTTATGTACTCAGCACAGAGCAGGTTAGTCAGTTACCGATACCGGAAGTGCTGATTGGAGACTGTCAATCTGAAAATATATGCCAGTAGGCCTACCGGTAAATGTTCTTTTTCGAAACAGTACCGGTATTAAACTGTAAAGAATGCGTATAACCTGATGATTGCGAGGCTATACACTCATACAGGCTACTGGAAATAAAAGATGTCTTTCCTACTGGTAGCCTAACCTTTGTGCAAAGCCTAAAAAGTTAACAAAGATATGGAAATGGAAGATACCGGTACATTTGCATAAACAAAGGTTGAGTTAATTTGAGTTAATGTAAGCTCATATCAAATCTATCATAGACTAGCTAAATTTTAAAATTATTTTTTTGGTCTTTTGTTTAGATTTAATGGTCATCTTGTATTATAATTGTGGTACATGATGTCAGACTGTCAGAGATAACAACAGTTGCAGCTTTTTTGCTGTGGTAAAGTACCGGTAGTGTAGTGCTGGTACCTGCTTTTAGCAGTTTAGTATTAAGCAGTTAAGTAAGCATAAGTGTTCACTGCTGATTTTTTTGCATACCCGTATTGTGTGTATGTCTGTAAAAACTTCTTTGCTTTTTTATTTCTTCTGCTTATTTGTTTGATTTAGTGGAACTACAAGAATTTTAATATTAGTTTTTTTTTTACGAAATATAGGCAGTTTGACTGAAGCATTAGGTTCATCAGTGTCTATTGTTTTGTAGTTACAGTATGGGTTATTAATGTTTATGATATATGGTACTGGTACAGTTATTTACAAAACTACTGTGGAAGCAGTATCGACAGACTATGTACATGAGTAGCTTTAGTAAGTTGAATTTAGATTGAAGGGGGTTGCTCTGTGAAAATGTAATCATGAAGTAGCAATTAGAAATTTTTGTCACGTGTTTTTATGTTTGGACTAAGATTGGACTGCGGACTCTCAGTTTCGCTTTTTTTCTCGGAGTCGGATTGGATTTTCATGTTAAAATATTGGACTGGACTCGGAGAGGAAAAAATCTCAGTCCGCTCATCTCTACTACACTGAATCGGCATTCTCTATTGGACTAGCAGTGAAGAACTGTATGTCACGAGCGCTGAACTTTAAGAATATTTGTACATAGTGTAAATAAACTGTAAATACGACATAGGCGACGAGGATTAGCGAAGATAACGATTCTACCGAAGTCAAGTTCAATAACTTGGCCAGCATGCAGCCTTTTAAAGTGAAGGTAGATTTACATTGCCTAGCTGAAAGATGGAAAAAATGGCGTAGATCAGTGCTTCTCAACCTTTTTGACCTCACGGCCCACTTTTACTGAGAATTTATTCATGCGGCCTACAAAACATGTAACAAATACGAACGTAAAAGACACACGCAATTTAGTTCTCTAATGCGAAACTTGACCTTGCTTCTGCGATATAATGAGATCCAGTCTGGGATTAATAGGGGACAAACTCACACGCATTGGGGCATTCAATGTAGCAGTTTTGAGACTGTTTCGTGACTTCGACTTTGTTATGGTTACAGTGGAAAAGCCCGATTCGCAGAAGTAAGTAGTGGTGAAAGGCAAAAGAAACTTGATAGCACGTTCTGATAATACTGTAAAGAGTATTCTTTGCCTGCTTTAATCCAGAATGCAGGAAGATCTACTTCTTGATGTAGCAGTTTAAGAATGCTGTCTTCAGAAAGTTCAATGAGTTCATTCTCCAGTTCAAAAGGTAGAGCAATATCCTCCCTTGTGGAATCAACGGTAAAAGGTTTCAGAATCCTTAAGTTTCCGAACCGTAGATCTTACGGAAAGTATAAATCAAACTTGAGCGACAATTGATTCAGATGCTGTATTATTGTTGCAGAGATGTTCACAAGAGATGATTTGAGGGTTTCATTAAGGAATGGAAACATATCAAACTGCTTACTGTTTACTCTTCTTTTCCAAAGACCGATCTTTTTCTTTAATCCTCAGTTTTATCAGCGACGAGAAATAATGAACTGTTTCTTCCTTGCATTGACAAGTTGAGTGTATTCAGCTGGTCAAACACATCTGCAAGATATGCTAGTTTTGCACAAAAACAATGGTGGATGTAATGCTCAGCAAGAGGTGTAGTCGTTCGCCGTCCTGCTTGTCCCCGACGTTATCTTAAACTTATTCTTAATATTTTGACCGATTACCATATTTTGGCGTCTGGATATTTTGGCGTAATGCTTGCGATTGCTGTATGTTGATCAGGCCAGTTAGCTGTTGTTTGTTAGTTTGGCTTAGTAGTTTGTAGCCTAAATTTCATTTAGTGGCTTAGTGTAGATTTCGCCTAGCAGTTAGCAGTGTAGATTTTGCTATTAGACTTTTGGTGCTTTGTTTCTATTTGTAGGCGATGTACATTAGGCTTTAGCGACCAGTAGTCTAGTTCATGATTAATGTTTTCTGCTGTGTTTGTGTTGGCTAAGCAGGACAAGCCAAGACTTTGGACAATACAGAATTTGTTATATCAATTCTCACGTTTCTATGATTTTCGGCCTGCTGGTAGAGAAGATCAGTCTTCCGGTTGCGCCCCGGCATCGCTGGTTAAATAGAGTCACCTTGATTGGCAGCCCGTCTGTTGCCAGTCGCTTACAAGAGGTGAGCGTTGATCGTTTAGGAACGTGAAAACTTGATGCCGCAATTCAAAGAGGCGATTGAAAACACGTATTTTAGAGAGCCACCTAATTTCACAGTGATACAAGAGCTGCAAGTGATCTGCATTGAGTGTATCACACAATGCAGCAAAAACATCTCGAATGAAGTGCATTCTTGTTAATATAATTCACAGTCTTCACAGCTATTGTCACAACATCATGTAATTCTGGTGACATCTGTCTCGTTGCTAGGTTTTGTCTGTGCAGGAAACAGTTAGTCCACTTGGCATGTGTTGCTTTTTCTTGGATCTGTTTCACAACACCACGATGAATGCCTGTCATTGATGCAGCACCGTCTGTGCAAACACCTATACAGTTTTTCCAGTCAATGCCCTTGTTTGTGAAGTGTTCAAGGCAGTGCATTACTTCATTTGCGGTAGTTCTTGTGGGAAGTTCTTTGCAGCATAGAAGGTCGTCATGAATATTACCATCTTGTGCGGATAAGGTAATGTGTTCAGTGTGGGATAATGATTTGCGTAGTAGCGGGGATTACTACTTGGTAGTGGGCGCGGGCTAGCCGGTAGGTCTAGCCTATACTCTTTTGAATGTGCCCCACTTGCGGAAGCGCAATGGGAGCGGGCTAGCCAGTAGGTCTAGCCTATACTCTTTTAAATGCGCCCCACTTGCGAAAGCGCAACTTCGGCCGTAGCCGCGCGTGAACATTATCGATGGAAATGGATGGAAGGCCCGATAGGTTGCTGTAACCCTTTGGTAGACTAGCTGCTGCGCAGTAGCCTACCAAACTCTTTCATGGTTGCTGGGAAAAATAGATTGCCAAATGGATTACTAGGAAACTTCTGGATCTTCTTCTCTTCAATTTTCAGGCAGTAGTTCAGCAGCAACAATTAATTAAAATTTAACCAAAAAGACAATGTATCAGAACACATAGAGCACCCCTACAAGCTAGCCTTACTGAATGCCGCCAGCAACCTCTATTTATAGTTTTTTTGAACATCGAAATGGACAATGACGTTACACACAAAATTGGCCAATTGCAGCAAAGCGGGAAATATTGATATTTTCATAAAAATGTAATCTGAAGTAAGTTGCAAGAAAAGCAAGGTCGCACTGCGGCGCCAGCGAGCCGCTGCGGGACGAAGTTAAAAATTTGGCGAAAATTTCTATTATGCAAATGAGACATCGAAATTGACGTGTTTGTGACATCATCATCGAAAATTACTTGAAATTCAGGCTAAACTCATTCCAGACTGTAAAGACTCTGTTTTTGCATTGCTTTACCTGTACATCTCGACTTCATCTCTTTTCTAGGTTGTCCACTATTTACTTTTCTAGGTTGTCCCCTATTTGCGCAGACACAGTGCCTGCCTTGTCCCCCGCTTTTTCACGGGCGAACGGGTTGGGCAGAGAGGTTTTTTGTAGGTTTTGGTAACTGGTATAGTTACAAACCTTAAACAAAATATTCCTCAGATTACCGGGAAAATAATGTTTAAACCAACCGGACTTTTCTATTCTTATCGATTGTTTACAGTGAATCTGTGACATCATAATCCAGCCTGTATTATTTTCTTGAAGGTTTTATTTCAAATGTTCTACCTTGAGCAGAACGAGGAGAGGTTTAGATTTGGAGTGTGTAGTTCTTTTGAAGGTTAGAATTTTTTTTTTTTTTTCAGGAAGGTGGGAGGTTGCTATGCTGCACTGATGAGACCATAATAAGGTCGAAACGCGTCTGCAGCTGCAAATGAGTGGGTTACCATGGGGGCTTCTAGTGATGTGGGCTAGTTAGGCTAACGGTAACTTGGTTATGGGTTAGTGGTTATAGGTTCTTTCATTGGGTATCGTTGTTTGGGGACAGTCGCCTGCCAAAAATAGGGGACAACCTAGAAAAGAGATGAAGTCGAGATGTACAGGTAAAGCAATGCAAAAACAGAGTCTTTACAGTCTGGAATGAGTTTAGCCTGGATTGGCTGTGCGTAGCAAGGCTGACGAGACTTTGGTTATAGTCGAAACATTAATTTGTCCCTTGCAAATTACTTGAAATTCATAGTTTAAGCATTGGTATGATTAGACGTAAAATATAGTGAATAAAACTACATAGACGGCAAGTACTTTATTTTGATAAATTCGCCACAATCTGCACAGTACCTTACAAATACGAGCAATAAAGCAATGTTGCTAACATCAGTAGATTCGTCTATTTGAATGGCATAATAAGGACTCGATTTAATTCTTTCCAATAGCTGTTGTTCGATGTCATCACTCATTTCAATGATTCTTCTGGTTATAGTGTCATTGGACAATGGCATTGCTTGAAGCTTTGATGCAGCGGCTTCTCCAATAATTTACCGACACATGTCAAGAGCACAGGGTAAAATAAGCTCCTCAGCCACCGTGAATGCTTTCTTGCTTTGAGCTATACGAGAAGGGAGAAGCTACCATATAGCTAGCCTTTAATGTCGATTTTGATTGACCAGTAAACGAAGTTAAGATTTTTTGCTGTCTCTGAAGTCCCTTTTTTTTTTCTTTCAAAGTATTCGTTGTGCTTATCTTTCACTTCTGGGTGTTTTGACTCGAGATGTCTCTGAAGCTTTGATCAGGGGCGTATTCTCCAGAGGTTCAAGGTGTTCAGCGCACACCCTGCGATTTCTCAGGCGCACACGTTAATTACATTTAACTAAAATATTTGGATTTTCTCGTCTTTAATCTTTGTAATATCAGCGCAATCTGCGTTCTTTTTGCTTTGATGAACGACAAATTGCTTTTTTTCAACGCTGACCGATGACGCAACATTCTCTTGTGTGGTAGGTTCAACAGATATCGTTGAACACAAGCGAGCCAGACCTTGTTCATTGTATTCTGAATCATATTATATAGCGGAGAGTGACTTTTTCTCTTTCCACACGATATAAATGCAAAAAATGTCCTATTTGAAAGTTGAACCCAGACGCAACGTCACAATACATGCTCAATCACGCCACAGCAAATTGCTTTTTTCATCGCAGAAGAATGATGCAATGGCTCTCTCTTAGGGTAGGTTCAACAGGTATCGTTCAACACCAGCAAGCCAGACCTTTTACATTGTATTCTACATCGTATTAGGATGCGGTTGCGAGTGATTGCTTGTGATTTTTGAAAGTGTGGCGGTCAATATATACGTTTTAAAGTTGTTGATCAAATTCAAGTTGTAGGTTAAATTAGTGGAATGGAAGTAAGTGTTGACAGTATGATTGAAAAGCCGTTTTGTAGCAGAAATTACGACGAAAAATTGGAAATAGCAAAAGCTAAAAAGCCGACACCAAAATTAAATATATTATGTTCCTATTCTGACTTATGGCCATGAGTGTTGGATCATGAATGAGAAAGTGAGGTCTCGAGTTCAAGTAGCGGAAATGGGATTCTTGCGAAGAATTAGCGGTTTGACCTTGTCGGACAAGGTTAAAAGTGCAGATATTCGTGAATCTCTAAACATCGAAGCGCTGCTCCGACTACAAAGATCGCAATTGCGTTGGTATGGACATGTGACACGAATGTCCCAGGAAAGAACAGCCAAAAAACTGCTCTGTTCAACACCGATTGGTCGAAGGCCTAGAGGCCGTCCCAGAACTCAATGGCGAGATTACGTAGAAGATCTTAGTTGGTCTCGCCTTGGCATTCCAGCAGAGCATCTATCCTTTGTTGCAGAGGATCGAGATGCTTGGAGGCTCCAACTCGAGCTGCTGCCCCCGCGACCCCCCAAGGATAAGCGGGTCCAGAAAATTGATTGATTGATTGAAGTAGCAAATTAGGCTGCTTGAAAAGGCGCTTGATGTTGGTTCGCGTATTTGCATTAAACTTTTGAGCACTTCCACACATTTGTTTAATAAATGGCTGCATGCGGCAGCAAATATTGTAGAGGAGCACTAACACCTCTAAAAAATGCTCACCGTACGCCACTGGCTTTGATGGTTTTAATTCCTCATTTGACAAAATCTGCGCGCATTCTACACATTGCGCTTTTGGCTCTAAGTCATTTCCTGCACTTATAAACCCATATTTGATGTATTCAGGGTCATATTTTCTCATTACTACTTTTCTAGGTTTTCCAGAACTCTCTGCTTCGTCACTTTTTCTTTTCAAGAAGCGATTCATTTGTGAAACTGTTTACTACACACTGCTTCTGGTTTTAGTATTGACCTATCTCTAGGCTGACCAGATTAAATTATGACAAAAACGGGACATTTTAAAAGAGAAAACGGGAAATTTTAAGAGAAAAAAAACAAACGTAACAGTGAAGGAACCGTGAGCAACCATCTCTTACCGTACGAAACGTCGAAAGCGGAAAGAGTTGAGTCAAGAGTGCATGTATGATTACAAGTTACAACATCGTCCCATCCCATCACCAAACAATGCTATCGATCAAGAGTGGAAGGATATATTCAGTGGCGTAGCGAAAAATTTTAAAAGGGGGGTCATAATTTCCACATCTTTTTCAAGCGTATTATTTTCGGCAGAACAACTTTGAAGCTGATTGAGAAGTGAGAAAGCTTTTAGGGGTCCGGGGGCATGCTACCCCGGAAAATTTTTGAAAATTTACACGCTGTAATGGCTAGTTTAGTGCTTTTTGAACAATTTTCTGGAAAATTTTGTTTAAATTTTTTGAGCCTGATTCTGAGTACGTGCTTCGCCAAATATGATGCATTTGGTTCGCACATTTTTGATTATGCGTGCATAAGGCGTAAGGCTTGTTGCTATTGAAGAGGTTCGAAATTATGGAAAACTGTACACATCAAAAACATTTTTGAAAATGGCTGGTGGGAGGATGCATACCCTTCATCCTACCCCCTGGCCACAAGCTACAGAAACCATCTAGCGTATTTCAGTCACTTGGGAAAATTAGTTTCGTTTTTTTTACTAAAAGGCAAAGTCAAAAGGGGAGCATGGCACAATGCCCCTTAAACACGCTTCTAAATATATTTAAAAATTGGTCTGAAATATGAAAAAGGCGCTGCAGTGTTAACTCTATAATTGGTTAATCGTTATACCGGTATAAGTTAATCAGAAAAATCGTGGCGATGCTATGTAAACACAATTTTCAGCAGCAAAGTGCGACATATCAACAACGATACAATAACAAGGAGGGACCTTTTGCCAAGTTTGTCTCGTATTTTTAATGACCCCAAAGTGCTTCATTTTAAAAGTTTCTACAGCTAATCATGTTCTTTAATTATATTTTTCCGATGGAGCGATCTTTCGCATCAAATTCACATTTTTTAGGACACGGACAAAGCGAATCCGTAAAAAAGGACTGCCAACAAAAATCCGACAATCCTTTCCATGGTGTTGAAAAGCTGCAATAACTTTTGAACAAAAGCGTTTTAGTTTTAAATCCAACGCCACCAAATAGCATGAATTTGTTGCTATTTTTTAAGCCAGCGTGAAAAGTCAGGGTTTATTGTCTCTTTAACAAACTATTCTTTTCTTTAATTCGCACATATTCTCACGCTAAGAGCAAAACTAATAAAAAACGGGACATCTAAGAAAAAGTCGGGACGCTCAAAATCAGGTGAAAATACGGGACTGTCTCGTTCAAAACGGGACGTCTGGTCACCCTACCTATCTCTAAATCTGTATCTGCAAAGCAAGACAATGGTCCGGTTTCAACAAACAAGATAAGTTTGACTGTGTTTCTGCTCTGCTAAACGTATTCCGCAAGTCTTTTGTCAACTGCAATAGTGACGTAATAATAAAACCAACCAAACTACAAACCGTTCGCTTTTGTGAAATTATAGACAATTAAGTTGTCTTAGTGCGCGGCCCACTTGAAAGAGCTTCGCGGCCCACCGGTTGAGAAGCGCTGGCGTAGATCATTCAACTAGTATGTGGTTCAGTGTTGTCAGATCGGAACTGTTTGGTCTAGATCTAGGACTAAAATCAATTACTTAGAACCAAAATTTTCGATTTGGCACCCTACTATATTTAGAACCATAGTGATGCTTTTGGAACGTTCCGGAATGTTGGACAGCGCACATGCAAAACCTACAGTTTCTGGCATGCGCAGGATAAAATCTAGTCATCTTCTTCCAACTTTTGAAAAAGAAAACCTTTTTTTGGCTCATCACTCTATTTTCACCTTATTGATCAGCATTCTTTCCATTGTATGGGCAAGTCGTGGTTGGTTTTTCTTAGTTTAGAAACTGTTTCGAATTTTTTGTAATCCTTCTAGTCCTAGTGGAACTCTACGGACTATGATACCGGTAACTCAGACGTCAGAACTGTAGTGACTAGTGACGGTGGTATTGCAATACCCAGGCAGGGCTGTCGAGAGAAAATCCGGGCCCCGGGGCAGAGATATGATGCGGGTCTCCTCGGTACCAAAATTTCACCCTCTAAAAAAGAAAAGGTCTTGACATTGCGCAGACGTAGGCAGTGTGCGAAGTAGAAAATTTTTATTGGGGGGATGTTTTTGTCTACAATTTTGCCTGAATTTTGAACCCAAATAACAAGACTAATGTTGCGAAAATGGTATTTATTGTTCATGGGGTGACGCAGGGGCATAGCAAGAAATCTTGAAAGGAGGGGGAAGCATAATTTTACCATTTTTCTAAACGTATTTTTTTTAGCAGAGCTAATTGAAGCAGATTAAAAAACAAAAACTTTGGGGGATCCGGGGGTATGCTCCCCCGGAAATTTTTGAAATATTGCATGCTGTAATGGCTATTTTAGTGCTTTTTCAACATTTTTCAGGCAAACTTTGTTGAAATTTTTTAACCCTAAATCTGAGTACTTCACCAAATATGGTGCATTTTGTTCGCACATTTTCAATTGTGCGTGTCTAAGGCGTAAGGCTTATTGTAATCGAGGAGGTTTGAAATTATGCAAAATTTGTATTTATCAAAAACATAGTTGAAAAAGGCTGGTGAGGTGAATGCATACCTCTCATCCCACCCACCCCCTAGATCGGCCCCTAGCCAAAAGCCATCAAAAGAGTCTGGCGTATTTCAAACACTAGGCACCATTTGTTCTTTTTTACTAAAAGGCAAAGTCAAAGGGGGAGGGGCCATACGCTTCTGGGGCGATGTCATTGGTCAATGACCAAATTAAAATAGTGAACAGTGATGGAGGGCGTACTGCGTGTTTGCCTACTATCAGCATGATGAACAAAAATTATCAACGGTAGAATTTCGAAAACTTTATAAGCTTGGTTTTAGGCAGGTTTTTGTTTTATAAATGAAGCAAGGGGTTTAGAGGAAGAGCAGTAAGCTACCCCAGCGGGGTTCGGGGTGGCGCCCCAGAAGGTACAGGCTAGCATTTTCTTAATTTATACTCTCAAGCTCAAATATGATATGAAAAAAGTTGGGGAACCGCTGCTTTAACATTGTCTTAGTGCTTTCACCAACGCTTATAAAAAAAACTGCTGACGTGTTGTAATGTTGATGAAAAATAAACTGTTCCGTAACAGGCGCACTGAAAAGGTTGTTCTTGATTAGTTTGCGAAGGAAATCATAATGGTTAGAAGATATGCTGGAAAGCATCGCCGCAGTCCGTACCCACAAGCAACACGTATAAAAAAATTTAACTTCTTGCGGTATTTACCCCTGGGGGGGACGTTTTAGCATCCCCTCCCCAGGACAAATTTTCTTTTTTTGCTGGGGGTACGACTACTTTTACTGGGGGAAACATGTTCCCCCCTGGACGTAAGTTCTAACATAGCGAAGACGTAATTTCTCCAGCATTTCTTCCCGTGTGTCCCTAAAGAAAAATTTTATAAGAGCGGTGTTCCTCGACGGGCCCCGGTACTTTGTAACTCCCTCCCCCCCTCTCTCACCAGCCCTGAAACCCACTGGAAGTGACTGAAATCGGAGCAACTAAGCTTTACACGATTGAAATGCTATGGATTGCTAGCGTTTGAAACAACTGAATTTTTAACACTAAACAAGGCCCTAGTTCGAATTTTACCAAAACACCCCTGCATGCCGGGCCGGATTTACCAATAGGCAAAGCGCATGCTGAAGCCTAGGGCCTTAGAAAAAATGGTCTTCACCGTAATTTTCAGTGGAAATAGGACATCTGAGGACGTGAAGACCTTTTTTTAAAATTGCGCCCCCCTCCCCCCTTTCATATTCCTGGGCACGACCTTGTAGCGCATAAGAGACTTTCACTAATTTATGACGCAAGAATACTACTCCTACAAAAGCGGAATACTACTCTTTTATAATCGAAGTACCGGTAATATTTCGCAACGTGACTGAACTCTAGCTTTTTAGTTTTTCTTGCTATTACTGACTCCATGGTTTGGCGGTTACGCGAGAACAATTACTGTAGAGTATTATTTTGACAAACAGGTCGATGTTTTGTACCATAAAGTTGCAAGATACAGCAACCAAAATAGCTGATGCATTACTTCAATTTATTTACAGTCTAAAGGTGTGTTTACACAGAATACGATGAAATTTTTCGTATGTACAGTGACGTAGGTTACGAAACTATTAGAGGTTATGACGTAAGGCTACATCACTATCCGCGGCATTCTAGAATACAATCTTTAGGGGCTTCCCAAAACAACTGGTAGGAAGCAAAACTGTTTGGGTTTGTATTGTGTGAAAAATATTTTCGTCAACTGCTTACGTCAAAAATCTGATGAAACTTCGTGCGACAGCAAATCGGACTGAAATCGCATTTAGTGTAAACAGACCTTTATACATTTCAGTTCTGCTACGCAATCGTGTCTCTGTGACGTAACAAAGGCCATTGACGCATTCCACATGACTTGTACGGTAAAGGTGCGATCACACTAACTGAGACCTTTGAGACATTGTGCAGGTTTATCTTATTGTGATATGACTTTGTGGGAATGTGATGTCACAAGAAGATAAACCTGCACAATGTCTCAAAGATCTCAACGTCTCAGTTAGTGTGATAGGATCTTAAGTCTGGTCAGTTTATGTCTGAAACAAAAAAGAATTTCCAGGTCATACAGTACATTTTCACGGCTTGTTTCATTAGTGGAACAACAAACCGACGAAAGTTCGGGGGGTATTCCCTCGAAAAATTTTCTCAACGGATTAGCACGAACTGGAAAAACAGCCCAAAACGATAGTGTGGGGGCAACTTGCCCCTCTTGCCCCCCCCCTGGCGGCGCCATTGGATAGACTTATCAGCTAAATTACCTGAAACTAAACGTTGGACTAGATAGCTCGTACCTTGAAGATTAACCAAGCCAAAAATCAAGTTCAAAATCTTGCAATCTGGAAGAGAAACACAAACTCGTTTCAGTTAGAACCGAAACCCACTCTACCCCCTATACTGATATTGCAAGACCAGCCTACGTATGTAGCTAAAGCTATTAATTGGCTTTTTCCTGCCCAAATATCCTTTTTCAAACGTTCCATTGATAGCAAAATTATTGGGTAATGGTGCCTTAAATGTATACGTATACAGCTAAAAACTGGGGCTACTCACCAACGCAATAAAATTCTGCAATCAGACTACCTGAAAACAGGTGAAATACACTTCAGACGACAACTTTCACAAATCAATACAATGGAGTGGGTTAACAAGCCGACATTACTTTTACACGTACAAATCAAAACAACAGTATAGCAGCAATGTAGTCATCAGATTAATTTTAAAAAATCCCACTAACAAAAAGCACATCTTCTGACGCGGTAATTTAAAAAATATGCCACAAACATTTTTAAGAACGTTTCGATTTAACACAGTTGGGATAGCCACGTAAGGTTTTCTTACTGCTTTGAAAATTTCACTTACGGCGGTAAACTCCCGACCTTTTTTCATTTGAATATAGCAATAACGCAAACCATAACGAGCACAAGACAACATAATAACATTGTATAATCCCAGCAGTACAGGGGAGAATGTGAATATTGTGAAACCATATATTCGCATCCCTTTCACGGTATGCAAGCCTACTGATCTTTACGCTAAAGCATTAACGCGCTTTAAGGTGGAAAATTTTTACCAGAGAAAATGAGTAGAATACATTTAATGAAATAATCATAATCATGATAAGATAAAAAATGCACACCACGGTAGAGATATCATTTTCATGCTAATGGCAGCCAGGGCTGAAATTGACCATAAATTCATGAGTTTTAAATAAATGACAACGCAAAAGAAGGCAGTACAAAAAATGAAGCATTAGCGAGTCGTGTACATATAAAAATAAAATTTTCTTTCAACATAAAGTAATTTGTGAGTCGATATTTTCTAGACTCGCAATTAATTTTCGTATACAACTTTAGAAGCAAAGATCGAAGCAGACTCGTTTATTCCTAAAGCAAAAGAAGTGAATCTTTTCTTTAACATAAAACAGTCAGTCGCAAGGCAAACGACGATTAATGCGAAAAACATATTATGTGCCAGCCTTAAAAGCATAAACTACTTCTCAAACTTAGGGTTATGGTGGGACGAAAATCCTGCTAGATCCGCACTAGACTACACTGCAAATGAGACTGAAAACGGAAAGTTATTTCATGCATGTCTACAAGCGCTAAAACCATAACTGCAACAACAATACAACACGACAACACAAGATGTGTCCAGAAACGTTAAATCTTTATCAGTTTAGCAAAAATCCAAATCAATAATTCCAAAATAAAGATGTATCGTTATGAAGACATTGTACCAAATAAACTTGGGCTAGAGTTTCCCAACTTTTCTCATCAATAAAGCATCCACAATAGAATAATCGAAACATGCAATAACTTCTCCATTGCTGCAACACATCAATTACGCAACAATGCAACTCATCAACCGTTTTCATTCGGGGGTGTGTACCATCCTCCTGTGTCGTGTATCACAGTAAGCCTTGAAAACTGCCTCAATGCATTTGGATAGTTGTAAGAATCCTAAAGCAATTTTTAGTGATAATTTTCGTTTCAACGTTTACTTAAATTACAAATACCACAGCCAAAACACATCTAAAATCACTCCAGGCGGGCGTTTCAGCTCACTTGTGATGCCATGGCAACGCCATAAGCCTACGTAGAGCTGGTACTTACGCCATGGTACGAAAAAATTTTAACAGGTGCAAACGTTTTCTTTAATTGTTAAAAAACATTTGCACCTGCTAATTTTTTTTACAATCTGTTTCAGGTGATCATAAAAAAAAAGCAGTTGTGCCGTTTGCCAATGTTTACTTTATTTGGCTATCTCATCCGCAACTCATTTCTACTATTTGTTAGCATTTCCTTTATTCCCTATGTTGACGTTTGATCAAAAGATTTTTCCAAATATCTAGTTTCATACACTTGAATTGATCATTCAATGATTGTTGTGGATTAGTATAGTTGATCCCACATGAATTGCAGATCTCTTCCTTAATCATAAACCAATCAAGGTATCTAAGTAGTAAACAACTTAAGGAGAACAGAACATGTAGCGCATCTACATTCAATCTGACCAAGACTGTCCATGTGTTCAAGCAAGAAAAGTTAACAGAATCAACAATTTAATTTGTTTCCAGTGGTCATAAATGAATAGTCTTTATTATATCGATGTTAACGAGTCAAAAAATACTACTATTGTGCAGCTGGGTATACGGGAATTTGGCAACAAAGCCGCTATTGATTTTGATGAGAATTGAAACCAAATGCTCAAAAGGAACATGCTACAAGATGAATTTATCATTACAACTTTATGCCAAAACACACCATCGAACTTTCATCTTGAACCTACTTTTTAAAGTAATTCAGAAACGTACCCAGGGGGGGCGTTGGGGCCGCGCCCCTCGCAGACAGATGCACAAAACATTCATGGTGTAAAGTTGATATACGTAATTGTTAAAGTTAACCGGCATGCAAAGCCGGATTTACCAATAGGCTGAGCAGGCTGAAGTCTAGGGCCTCGGAGAAAATGGCCTTCACCTTTATTTTCAGTGAAAACAGGTCATCCGAGGACGTGAAGACCTTTTTTGGGGCTTTACCGTTGTTTTCAGTGAAACCAGAACATCTGAGGACTAAAGACCTTTTTTTTGCTCTTCCAATCAGTGTGATCAAATAGCCTGGGGCAGGGGTGGCGAACCTTTTTTGGCGAACGTGCCAAAATATTAAAAATAAAGTTTAGCGAGTTAATGCCGTGCCATTACATTAAACAAAACAAAAACGTAATGAATTTATTGTCATTAAGCAAATATCAATGAGACTTTATCGCATGGTTCTTTAACGGGGTCGAATTTCAGATTTAGTGGCAGCATATTCAATGAGCTGTGGAGAGGGTGGTTCACCGAACGTGAAGACCTTTAAACAGTAGCCCGACGGACGTGAAGACCTTTTTTTTGATCTTCACTCGATTTTAGTAGGAAAACAGTTGCTCTACGAACGTGAAGGCTTTGTGTGGGAATCAGTATTTTTTAGTATTTGGTTGCATATTTATCCTCCTATCACGAAAAAGTGATCAATGCGCTATACGAGCTCGTTTAGGAATTGCCAGCCATCTGTCTGCCACACCGAGAAAGGGAATCCCGCTAAGTGTTTTTCCCTTCGGTACAAAAAGTAAACTTGCCGGCTTGTTCTTCACACTGTTCCTTTAATGCTGAACGTCAAGCAGGGAAGCTGTGAATACCAATTTTAAATTCATTGGTTTGACCCGACTCGTAATCAAACCCAAGTCTACAGCTCCCGAGGCGGACGCTCTTACCACTCGGCCATCTGAGCTGTTAAGACCTACTAGGACCTACACTTTCCGAAAAGGGGCGATTGTGTAAAAAAGGTTGAAGACCTCTCAGTTAAACGAAATCAAGATTAAAGTATCAAGTGGCGTGCCAGAGAAAATCTGCGGCGTGCCACATCTGGCACGCGTGCCATAGGTTCGCCACCCCCGGCCTAGGGCCTCTCTTTGTCTACATCCTAAATTGCCTCCCCCCCTTTTAAATTCCTGGGCACGCCCCAGTAATTGTTGCAGCTACATTAGTTTTTCATTTAGCATCGCGTTTAGCTCATACTCTTACAGGGTTCGTATTCAGATATAGACCGTGAACTACAGAGTGGTGGCTAGAAAAGCGGAAAAATTGAAGGTTAAATAAGATGATTAACACAATACGTGATTTCAATATTATAAAATGGGCACTCACTCATTGCTACTATATTTCTTTTAGCTAACTTAAATCCTATTTGAATCACAAAAGAGTATTTGGAGAGTGAGATTTTTTGAAAGAAAACTGAAAATCACCGAGAAATGAGCACAGTTTTCCGATCAATGTAATGCGTTGTTTCAAGACTTTGCAACAAAAACAAC
This sequence comes from Trididemnum miniatum, assembly GCA_964006365.1. Taxonomy (NCBI): domain Eukaryota; kingdom Metazoa; phylum Chordata; class Ascidiacea; order Aplousobranchia; family Didemnidae; genus Trididemnum; species Trididemnum miniatum. The sequence goes on along the minus strand of OZ023232.1, from coordinate 26,504,185 downwards.
GAAATGCAATGCGTCAAAATAAATATTCGTCATAAAAATAACTCATTATACGTACAGTAGATTCTCCGTACATAATCCTTGCACCTCCCTTCGCAAAAGCAGCCATTACTTGCAAAATCAGGGCTTCAATTGTATAGACACTACTCCAACCGTCCGATGTCAAAACCTCAAGACATATAGCGCCACCGTCCAATACATATCTACAAAAAAAGGAATAGCAAATTGATAATCTACTATGTCACATAAACAGCAATGGCGCAAAAATTAGCCTAACTTGACAAGCAATTGCAATAAATCTTCTGTCCCTTATAGAGATCAACACAGCAAATACTGCTCAGCGAAAAAAAAAATATTTTCAAAAAGCTTCGCTTGGTGCTTTCCCTCGGACTTGTCAACAACGCGCCATATCTAGACAGTGCTTGCAGCTTTTCAGGCAGCCATTACAACTATGCGACTTTCAAAGAATCTAAATTTCGCATACGGATACCATAGCTAGCAAGGCAAGCATATTCATATCTCAAACTAAACAATCGCCACTCAGTTAGGTTAAAACTAACTGAGGGTGAACTTGTCATTGAAGTTATTAAAATGATGACGTAATCCAACCTTAACAAATAATTCTGTATATATCATTTATGTGCCAAGCATCGAACGTAACTTGAATTGCAAAATATCGATAAAGAAATGTAAGCTGCGTTGCGCTACTAGTAGAGCCAGCATTAACTTTTCCAACAAAGAATTGAAATTATTCACTCACCCTCCTACAAGTTTAGGGTACAAAACTCTCATAAACGGAGGTTCAAATGGAAAGTTTTCTTTGAAAGTAATTCCTAAACCGATGGAAGCTTTTCCGTCCATCTGTTTCATTTTTATTAAGTCAACGTTCAACGGGCTATCACAATCAACTCTATACACATCGACAACCCATTCAAATAAATTGTCATCAACCAACTTCACCGAGTAAAACCCTGAGAGAAAAACGCCAATTTTACCATTTTTTTTAAAAAACGATTTCGCTATAAGCAAATTTTTTTCTTCTCATGATTATTTTCTGTTTGCTTTATGATGTAGGCTACATATTAATTGGTTTTCATCCAAACATCGCAACAACATTTTTTTAATAATACTTTTAATATTTTTTATGCTTTTAATTTTATTTAATAACATTGAAAGCTTACCATCTCTAACATTGTGCGAATTGGATATTGTTTGCAATTCTTGCATTAATCTCTTGGAAGCTCGAAGAGAACTGGCTGATTGATTTTCCTAAAAGTATATCACGTTATTAGTAGAGACTAGGGTTGGATTAAATTTGAATTTGAATCCGCTCACGAGTTGTTAATGATTTTGAATTTGAATTTCGTTGTTTCAAAGTCAATGAATTTGAATTTCGTTTTTTCAACGTCTATGAATGTGAATATTTTGATTAAACATTCGACAAACTTCGAGTTTTTCGATTTAAACCTTACAAAGCAAATGTAGCAATTTGTAACTGGTTTATATCAGTTAATGTTGCAAACGTTCCATAAAATTTTATCAAGCCAAGAGAAAGTTTATGATGGCAAATATGACGCTGCAAAGCGCTTTAAAGTTGTTTTTGGCCACAGTAACCTCCCTAGTGCACCTGCTGAAGAATGGACTTTACACTCAATCGCTCGGATTTCATATCTTTAAAGGTTTTTATAACATTTTAATTTGAAGTGAAGAAGCCGAGAATGAAATTCGTCTCAACGTCAGCAATTTTCGTCTTTTCGTTAATTGTTCTTCGTGTTTTCTAGTAAAAGTTATGTTTTTTTGCATCTTGTACTGTCATTTTTGAAGTTAACCACATTTTTACTTCATTTTACGCATTTCTTAAGTGAAAATATTTTGAACAAGTTGCTACTCGCTAAACCTACAGTACTTAAAAATATATCTTGTTTTGAAAGCATAATTATAATAATCTGGCTGACCAAGTATGGAATTAGTACAGGTGGCTGATGAGTGGCGACACTGGTGAGTATACTGGTGACTGGTAAGTGGGATTGAATTTGAATCCGCTCACAAATTCTTCATGAATTTGAATTTCGTTTTTTTAAAGTCAATGAATTTGAATTTCGTTTTTTTAAAGTCAACGAATTTGAATTTCGGTTTTCAAATTCAATGAATTTGAATTTCGTTTTTTCAAAGTCAATGAATTTGAATCTATTTTTTTTCAAATTCAATGAATTTGAATTTCAAAACTCGAAAAAAAAAATGAATGGATCCAACCCTAGTAGAGACCAAGCATTAACTGATTTAACTAAAGTCACAGACTGGGCTCAGTAACTAACCTTTGTTACTCCGTAATGCCTTAGATCGGAAATTATAAACGATTTAATGGCGGAATATAACTAAAAATCGAGGTAGCAAACATCGTTTGTCGGGATAAAAATTTAGAATAGTGAACTTAAAATGACCTCCCAGGTCGGAAGGACAATGGTTGATATAAAATAACAATATTACAGCATAAACAATAGAGCGTTGAAGATTCAATTTCTAGACAGGTTTACAAAAAAAACTCAATTTATTTTAGGTTGTGAATCAATGCATAAGAACTACCGGGACGAAGCAAAAGCTTTGAATATCATTTTAGCAACGATTTATTTTCAAAATTTGAAGAGCATAGATAGTAGGATGCCCCCTTTTCAATCAAATTTTTAATTTCAGCTTGCCTGGGTGTTCGATTTTCGCCCTAGGGAGAAATATTGGGAAATACAAAATTTTCTAGAAATTGAACCGCGTTTAGACCCTGCCCCCTCAGCATTTCTAAATTGCACCCCCTAAAATAGTTAATTATGCATAAAATTTGACTGGGAAGTGCTAGATATGCATTGCTGGTATTCATTTTTAATGTTTTTCAGAGTAGAAGACAACTGTAATCTTTATTTTATGATTTAAGCAACTTTATTTTTTTCATGATTTACTTTGGTGTCAGAATTCGATGCGCTCTGAAATAAAACAGTTGTGTGAAACGTGAACCACCAGATTATTTAATTTTTTGCGACCAATATCCACATAGGAGTCACCATGTATATACAAAACAGGATACAAATAATTCACAGTGGACACAAATGCACAACATGAAAAGGTATCAGACTATGCAAAAGCAGACACATGAAGGATGTACAGTACACACATCACACAACGCACAAAACGTGGCACACTATCATTGTTCAAAAGATCTTGCAACTCTCTTGGATTTTCCAAACCATCGCTTTTTTCTTGCTGCCAAAGTACACAAGGCTTCACCCATTTGGCGCTTCTGTCCAGCTATTCGGCTACTTGCCTTTGTTGTCAGTTTTACTCCACGTTCCACTGCTTGAGTGTGATTTGGATAACCAAGTTGCAGTGTTTGCTTGAGAAATTGCTTGATATTGGTGCTAGTCTTTCTCAATGGCGGTTCATGCAAAATTAGGACTCCTTTATTGTTTGAAAGATAGAAAATAGCAGTTCGTCTTTTTTCGTAAGTGTCAACGATTTCAGTGTATCACTTTGCATTGAAATTGCATGTGGGATGATAAAACTAACGAAGGTAAGTATGATTGTAGGCTTCCCTTTTATTACTGCGTCTGATTTTGGAGATCATATTCACAGCTTTTGCCCTGATTGCTTTGTTGTCATCACCTAACAGGGTGAGAAGAGCGTTTTCTGGGTGGGCAAAATAGCAGTTTTGTTGAATACTTTGCTGTTAGATTGGGAGGAGGCTATCATCACTGAGCTTTTGCATGGATTCGAATTCTTAAAAAGTATAAAAAGATTTTGAAGAAATCGAATTTTCAAGAATTCAAATCCATGCAAAAGCTGTTCAGTGATGATAGCCTCCTCCCAATCATACAGCAAAATATTCAACAAAACTGCTATTTTGCCCACCCAGAAAACGCTCTTCACCCTGTTAGGTGATGACAACAAAGCAATCAGGGCAAAAGCTGTGAATATGATCTCCAAAATCAGACGCAATAATAAAAGGGAAGCCTACAATCATACTTACCTTCGTTAGTTTTATCTTCCCACATGCAATTTCAATGCAAAGTGATACATTGAAATCGTTGACACTTACGAAAAAAGACGAACTGCTATTTTCTATCTTTCAAACAATAAAGGAGTCCTAATTTTGCATGAACCGCCATTGAGAAAGACTAGCACCAATATCAAGCAATTTCTCAAGCAAACACTGC